>VCHN02004442.1:0-11891 GCA_007115665.2 Sequoiadendron giganteum
CGCCACCATGAGAAAAACCCTAGCCGCCATCTGGAAAAATCTGTGTCTTTGACTCCATTGCTGATGATCATGAAGGTCTTTGAGAGCCTGCATCATGGTAAGTCTAACGATTTGGAAATTTCTTACGTTTTTTGAAGAATTATGTGCATGTTAACAGGCCGCGACCTCCCTTGCCTCTTCTAATGCCTTCTTTTCTGTGTTATCTTCTATATTTGGCTGCCATGACACACATTTCTGGGTGAGCCTTTTCTTTGTTGAGAGCGCCATTGTCAAACTCTAGCCATGTTCGAGCCTTATTTTGAGATTTCTGCCTTTTCCCTTGGCAGATTCAGGACGTCTGGAGCATGGCAAGTTTAATCTTTTGTTGAACCTATAAAGTATCTTTCGCTTTGTAAGTTTTTTTTTTCCTCTTTGAAATTCTCTGACAGGCCATCAGGTCGCGACTGTAAGCAATTTTTAAAAACTCCATTCCTTTGCTCTCCTGTGGCTTTATGTTTCTGTTCTTCATTGTTGGCTGCCATGGGAAAGTTTGACCCCTATATTGTGAGATCCATATGAGCTAGGCACGACCTCTCTTCTCTTTCACGAGCATCACAAGGTAAGCCACTCTTTCTATTATCTTTTCTAGTCAAACCAAAGCTTTAAAAGCTTATATGCAAGAAAAGATTTATGTTCTTTACCACATGAAATGTAGACCAAGGATTGGTCGCACCATTACATCTCTTGAGGAAGATTTCTCATTTTCCTTTTATGAATGAGCTAGACTCGTGGTTCAATATGTAATCTTCATTTTATCAAAAACTCATATGGGTATTTAGAAAGCCATAGCAAATCTGCATTCTGTGTAAAGATTCATATATGGGTATTTAGAAACTTGAAAGAATCTTCACACTTATGTATTTTGACAAAACCCAATGTGGGTACCATGGAAAATGATAAAAATTGAGTAAATATGGCCTTTAGCATTCTGATTATTTCCTTCATTTTATGAAAGTGAGTATAAGTGAACTTTGTTTCACTTTACCTCCAGCTTACTGCCTTTACCTTGCATTTCACTTAATGAGCTCAATTGCTCAACTCTGCAAAACTGGAATGAACCCCAGGTCGTGTGTACACATTAGCATAATATTTGTATTTTACAGAAAATACATGGCTCGACTCTCTCATTTTTCTATTAACTGTCTATACTTTTGTGATTGTGCACTTTCATTAGTTAACTGCTTGTTTGTGAACTCAATATCTATGTTTGTCCATTCCCATTAAAACAGTTGATATGATTGATTTTGATTACTTCTCTCTCATACTATAGCAACTATTACTATGCTGAAAAATGAATGATGACTACTCATTTACGATCCTCCTGTAGCACTTAGGGAATGAAACAACAACTAAACTAAAGTGCAGCCGCACTTATTGAAAACATGAAAATCTAACCTAGAGTATGTACAAAAAAGGAACCCATCAAACCTCAAAACAAGGCTTGAGGTGTATCCCATTGACTGGGATAGGAAGTATTTCACCTTCAGTTGTAGCCAATTGAAAGGCATTGTGTTCTTTGCACTCTTTGATAATGAATGGACCCATCCACATATTGTCAAACTTGGTATGATGGCCTGGCCTGATCTTAAGTACATCCCATTTTAGCACAAGATCTCCCACCATGAAATCCCTTGATCTAGTTTTCTTGTCAAATGTTCTTTTAGTCAGGATTTGCTGGTATTCCATGTTTTTTATAGCCTTGTTCCTGGTTTCTTCCAACTCCATCAGCTGAGTGTATCATAAGGCAAGTGGATCAGTCTGCTCAAACAAAACTAGTTGGCTGGAAATATCTAAGGCTGGTAACTTAGTAGAAATAGGTAATTTTGCTTCCTTACCATACACCAGCATATAGGGTGAATTCCCAATCACCTTCTTAGGGGTAATTTTGTCTGCCCAAAGAGCAGTCTTCAATTTGGCATGCCAATCCCTCTAATTGTTTTGAAGCGTCCTCTTGATAATGTTAATCAAATTCTTGTTAGTAGACTCCACAAGTCCATTTCCCTGAGGATAATAGTTAGAGCTTGTATTCAAGTAAATCCCATTCTTCAATGCCTAGTCAACAACTTTCAAACCAACAAATGCCAGGGCATTGTCAAAAATTATAGAGTCTGGGACTCCAAATCTGCAAACGATATCCTCATAAAAATTCAGCACTGTTGTCTCATTAGCCTCCCTTAGAGGTAAAGCTTTTATCCATCATGTAAAATAGTCTGTTGCTATTATAATCCACCAATGGCCTGCACTTGAGGGTGGATTGATTGCCCCTATGAAGTCAATTCCCCACTTCATAAACGACTGCTCTATTTGAACCGGTTGTAAGGGCAAAGCTGCAAGCTTTTCTTTGCCTGAAAACATGGCATATCTGGCACATTTCCTGTAATATGTATGTGCGTCCTTAAACAAATCAAGCCAATAATAGCCTACTCTTAAAATCTTGTATGTTGTGGTCCTCATAGCATAATGACCTCTAGAAGGTTCGTCATGGAACTCATGTAATATTTGATCAATTTGATCTTTATCAACACACCTAAGCAGTACTCCACTTTGATCTTTCCTGTATAAGACATCATCAATTAAGACAAAAGGAATGGACTGAAGTCTGTAGTACCTCCTCTTAGTTCTGCTTAGATTAAGTGGACACTCTCCAGCTCTCAAAAAATGTGGCATTTCCTACAACCAGCTAGTAGTCTCATCGCCTACCGTCCCAACATTAACCAGAATTGACTCTCTTTCCTCCTCAACTGCTGAAACATCCTCTTTAGCCAACTGCTGGCACAAACCTTTCCCCCTCACTAACTTGGTGACCTAAACATCCACATCATACTCCATAACTCTCGTGATCCACCCAACCCATTTTTCGTTTAGATCCTTACTGAGTAAAAACTACTTCACGCTGGTATGTGCCACTTAAAGATGAATCTTGTTATGGGATAGCAGATGTCTAAATTTCTTCAAACTTTTCACAACAGCCAGCACATGCTTTTCCATGAAGGTATACCTCTGCTCACAGTCCTCCAGACCCTTGCTGAAAAAAGCAATGGGTTGCTCCAACCCTTTTGTATTTTTCTACACCAAAATTGTAGAGATTACATTGAGGCTACCAAAAGCATACAAGGTAAAATCCTTGCTGAAATCCGGGTTAACTAATGTTGGGGCCAAAGCTAAGGCCTCCTTAATCAGTTGAAAATTGTTCCTTGCTTCACGGGTCCATTTTAACTCTGCATTCTTTTTTAACATAGTTGTAAGGGGTCTTAACAAGGCTGCTATATCAGGCAAAAACCTTCTAACAAAATTGATACAACCGATGAAACTCTGAAGTCCTTTCTTATGCTGGGGTAAAGGCAACTCCAAGATTGCTGCAACTCTCTCAGAATCCACAGTGATTCCATCCTTAGATACTACATACCCAAGAAGCTTTCCTTCATGAACGGAAAAAACACATTTCTTGGGATTTAGTGATACCAAATTCCTGAAAACGTTCAAAAATCCACCTCAAGTGGTCAATGTGATCTGTTGCCTTCTTGTAGTAGACAGTGATGTCGTCAAGATATACTAAAACAAATTTATACATTAAATTACTAAAATCCATGTCCATAGCTTTTTGGAAGGTTGCTGCAGCATTTGACAAACCAAAAGGCATTCTCTTGTATGCCATTGTGCCCCACTTCATGGTGAATGCAGTCTTAAATTGATCCTCCTCTTTTACCAAGATCTGGTTATAACTAGAATATCCATCCAGTAAAGAAAAATATTTAGCACCTGACACACATTGAAGAATCTGCTCCATAGACGAAAGAGGGTGCCTGTCTTTAAAAGAAGCTCTGTTCAAATCTCAGAAACCTACACACAATCTGAGCTCTCCATTTTTATTCCTCACAGGGACCAGATTTGCAACCCAGCTGGTATGCTTGATAGGAAATATAATCCCGCTTTCTATAAGTCTGAAAACCTCTTTCTGCATTAATGGCTCCAATTTGGGATTAACTAGCCTATGTTTCTACCTTACGGGCTTGGTTGTTGGCTCCAACTCTATTGTATATTGCGCAAGATGCAGATCAAATCCCCATACTCCCAAGAAAATATGTCAATAAACTCTTGGAATAAATGCAGAAAGGACTACTTTTCAGTAGTAGAGTTTATTTTTCCTATCTTGAGGCTTCTCTTGGGAGCAATTTCTAAGTCCTCATAGTGATCTTGTTGAATCAACAAATTAGCCTTGTTACTTTTTTCCTGATCATCTGAATTGAAAATACTTTCTAAGGTGACCAATCCCTTAGGCAACTTGTTGTTTTTTAACTACAACACTTGATCTCCATACTGTTGTTTGACTCTTTCCTGGTTTGATGCTGCAAACACATCCTCTTCGAGCAGAAACTACAAAATTTGTTCATCACTCTTAAAGACCTGCCAGTTGACATTGTTATCAAGCACTGAAGGTCTGATTATAACTTTGATGTGTTGCTGATCACATCCCCTTTTTATGCTATTCAAAATGTCAAACTGAGCACCCACAGCTGCTAACCTATCAGCATGCTGATTCTTACTTCTTGGAATGGCAATAATGTTGAAAGCTTCAAAATCCTCGAGAAGGTCCCAAACCCTATGCTTGTATAATTTAAGAACATCATTTTTAACAGCATTCAAGCCTCTAACCTGATTCACAATCAACTCACTATCTCCATGCACCTTTAGACACTTGATTCCATGCTTTCTTGCCCATTCTAGCCCTTGAATGAGACCCTCATACTCCGCTGTATTATTTGTGCATGAAAATCCAAACCTAAAGGTTGCATAATATCTTTCTACTCTTGGGGAAACCAACATTATGCCCCCACCAGCACCTTGCCTGCTCCTTGAGCCATCAAAATACATTTCCCAAAATTTGCTCTACTGATTGCAGTCATTCTCTGACCCCTTAACCAAGTTAGGCATCACCAAACCGGCCTCTTGAAACATGAAGTTACCCATACCCGCATCTAGCACTAAGTCACTTTCAACATTAGGAGTATGAATTGTCGCCCACTCGTCTAAAAGTATATCAGGGATATCATTAACAACAATATGGGGATCAGGGACAACAACATGCTCATCTTGTTCAAAAATTAAACAATTGGCATTTATTGCACTAGGTATATAGGGTTATATGTTGTCTTTTGCAAGCAACTCAGATTTAATGGTTACTTTGGTTCCATACCTAGTACGGAACAACATGTGAGACCAGTCAGATGAAAAATATCATCCTATTTTGGCTGTGAATTCTCTTGACGGATATAACCCAAAATACAGAGGCAAATCTGCTACATAAATGTCTTGGGGAATCAAAAAATTGGGGCAAGCATGTAGGCTTAAGCTAGCATCTTTGATAAGACCCATTGTATTAACAGATGAGCCATCCAGTTGGACTACTCCTTTCTCTAAAGGCTCATACTTTAATCCTAACTGATCAGCTACTCGCTTGGGCATCACAAAACAAGTAGCTCCACTGTATACCATACAATTATGCACTAAATTGTTCCCAATAATCAATGAAACATAGGTCGGAGGAGGTCTCATGTCCTTACCTTGGGTTGTAGATTTTCCTTCGCCACTAGGACTACCTTCCTTTCCTTGATCATCATTGGTCATCACAACTTTTGGGGAATCTGCAACTTGTTTAGGATTTGCATCTTCAGTCAATGCCTTTTTAAGCAAATCAGCCTGTCCAGGAATATTTAAGGAATCCCACATGGTCATATTCACGTTCATCTTCTTCATACTTTCCACAATATTGTAAGGCACAGCTGAAGGTACCCTCTGGTATACTTTAGCAATAACTGGTTCCACGTTCTTATGAGGTTGCCCGCTAATTGGTAAGACAGTATTATTTTTCCTTGGTATATTTGGAACAGGTGTGGATGATGTTTCTGCAGTTGTAGGCTCCTTATTTTTATCAACTGATTGCTCCAAATCCAGAGATCTTTTCTTGGCTCATGTATTAACTGTAATTGTTGAATAACCATTCACACCACAAAACTCTTCACCTTGCCAATTTAGAAACGCAGTCTCATTAGAATGTATATCCGGTTGTTGTTCAGGTATGCTAGCAGGTATATCTGGCTAAGAACTGACAGCTTTCTGAACCATAAGCGCTTGATTAATCACCCCATTTGAACATGAAGCCTGGTTATGTGCTTGATTACACAGATAACACCATTCATATTCTGCTGTAAAGTTATTTTGAGCTAGGACTATGTCCTTGACTGGATTGGCAGCATTAAGAGGAGCTGGGTTATATGGCACGAATGGTCTCTGGTTAACATTTTTCCTCTGATAACCACCTTGATAGGGTTGCCTATTTTGTTGATACTAATATCCTTGGCTTTGATAAGGCTGATTTACCGTTTGACCTTATTGTTGGTTGTGTTGTTGAAAAGTTGGCCTTGACCCTTGGTATTGTTTTTTTATGTTGATCAACTCATTTCCCATAGTCTGCAAAATAATTTCTATCTTCTGCTGACTAGACTTAATCTCTTGCAACTCACTTGACGGCCCTGCAGTTGATGCTCCATGACCTACAACAGTAGGTAATGCTGAAACAACAGGTAAAGGGGCTAAGGGTGGCATTTGTAATAACATGTTTGACTGTATGTCGGGGAAGTAGGGCATAGGTGGCCTAGGTGTTATCTTGCCTGCTTGAATGAGGCTATTTTTTGCCCTAATGGCTATACTATAAGTGTGAGGTAAAGAAGCACCCCCATGGACTATATGATGAGTGAGATATCACTATTTAAACTTTGCAAATAGTACAAGAAAGCATAATCAGCAGAAGGCCTTACTGTAGCAGGTATCTTGTTCTAGGTCTTCTGAAAACGGATGTTGAAATCCATCATTTTCTCTTGAGGGGCTCTTTTAATAGTTGTTAACTGCTCTACCAGAGATTGGTGATCAAATTTTTCCTTAAAAAATTTGGTAAATTGGTCACCAAGCTCATCCCATGTTGAAATAGAGGCCACTGGCAAACTTCTAAACCATTCCAATGCCTTCTTCTTAAAAGATGTGGCCAATAATCTCATAGCTACATTGTCTTGTGTTATGTGATGCACATTGCACAGCATTGCCACATCTCTAATATGCTCAAAAGGTGTTCTTTGCCCTTCTCCAGTGAATTCTGGCAGTCCCTTTAACAGTATCAAAGGAATATCATTATGATGTGCAAGATTAAGGGGACTACCCTGGTCGAATGGTACAAAAGCGAAGGTTGTTGGTACTGCCATTGAGCTTGAATGAATTGATATGCTTGCTGAAGCAGAGCTTGAACTCGCTGCAACAGAATTGCCACTTGTTGAGAAATTCAATGTCCCAAAAGAAAAGGTAGAAGGCTCTGTTCTAACAGTAGGTGATGCAGAAATCCTAACAAGAGGGTCTCTCCTTCTTTCGTATGAAAACAATACCCTATCACCAACACCAAGTGGTGTTGACTGAACACTAGGGGAAGGAACAGTCCTTCTGAGTGCTCTCCCTCTTCTTCCTAGAGGAGCTAAATGTAGAAACTCCACAGATTTTGAACTTCTGGTTTCTATTCTTCTCATATAAACAAATGCATTGATCTCTTTCTCCACACAAAGTCACCAGATATGCTAAAAAAACAACGTCTAAAAGGCTATTAGCTCACTGTCAACGCATCAAAATAGCAAGACATAATAAAAATAAATTTTGACTATGTCCCACCGGGCGTGCCAAAACTGTTAGTTACCAAAATTTGCACTCGATTCTGAATTTGACAAGCTTCGACAATTTTGGTAAAACATGGGATTCACTTCTATGTGGGACATTAGAATGAAGTGAAACCTTCGGGTTCTAGACCGAATCCTATTTGGATAATCACTTGAAAGTACTTAAAAACTTGAAAATTTTGAAAGGAAAAAGGATACGAAGGAAACTGAACAATAAAATAACTAGGTATTTGAAATTTCTAATGTGATACACCGAAATTATAATGATATCTTGACTTAACAACACATAACAGTGAAGCTAATAACACTGAGCATACTAAAACACAACTTTGGTAGGTAAGCAGCTACATAAAAATGTTTCATAGATAGGTAATAAACTAGTTCAGAACTTTGAATTAGCAGGAAAAGAGAAAAATTTCACAAACTAACCAAGCTTGAACTAGATAAATTTTCACAATCTACAACCTATTCAGCTGCAAAATATTCACTTAAGACACAATTCCAAGACATAACATGTAGGATTAATAGAAATCTCAGCATGAAACATCAAATTGAAAACATAAGCATACGAAAATGAACTCCAAAGTAGGTCCCAAAAGCTCTTGTATTATCAAAATGACTGCAAGGATCTCCTCAAAATATCATGAGTTACAACTGCAAAAAGAGCAAAAAAACTAATACTGGAACTCCAAAAAAATTTTTCATATCATGCAGCAGAACTAACTAAAAAATGAGTTTCAAAACTCATAAGTACAACTCTCAACCTCCATAGGTCGGATCCAGAAGAAAAGCCTATAGAATAGCACACTCCACTCTCCAAAAGAAGCCAAAAAACATGCAAAAAGTCTTCCCAAGTTATTAACCACCCTATAACTCAGCAAAATAACCTCAAAAGCACTCCAACTAAAAATAGAAGCATCCAAATTGCTTGAGAGAAGACAAATCCGAACCCTGAATCCTCTCTAACAATCCCTAGATACCCTCCCAATGTTTCAAAACTGAGTCAACATGCCTATATCCTCTCCAACATACTTGCAAAAGCATAGATCCAAAGATATATCTCCCTAACCGTATACAAGGCATGTTGCATCATTTTTTTGCATTTGAAATAGCAAATTGAATTAAGTGCTTATAACAATAACACTTAAGTCAAATGCTTTACAATTTAACTTAATGCAAACATACATAACTCAACAAAGGTGGAATGTAAAAAGACTAAGTCCTAAGGGACTATAAACTTCACCATGGTATTAGTTACATTGCAAATTCTTAAAAAAAATAAAGGTAAAACCTTTATTCTATCGGCACACTTAGCTATTAGGGTAAAACCCTAAAAGACAAAAACAAATGCAAAACACACAAGTCATTTCATTTCTACTATCGAACTTTTCTGGAGAGACTGAAAATGCCGCCATTGAGAACCCTAGCCGCACCATTGGAGATCTCTGTATTTTGGAGATAGAATTTGTGCCTTTGTTTCTTCTGTTCTTCCCTGTTGGCCGCGCCATTGATGAGTCTCCTGTATTGTTTCCATACGAGCTGGGTGCGGCCTCTATACTCTTCTTCAATAGGGAAAGGTAAGGCTTTTCTGTTGTTTGCTTTCCCCAGGTGTTAGCTATGCCATATTTGTTTATTATTGATGCATTTCACTTAGAAAAAGTGATTATCCATTGCTTTTCAGATCTCTAGGTTGCGCGATTCCTTGTTCTGATAATGCTCTTTGAAGAAATCCACATTGTATATCCTTATATTCTTGAATTTTTTTATGCTCAGATCCTGATCTTCAATGAAGCAAAACTAAAATACCTTTCTTTATTCTTCTGAAAATGGAAAAGAAACTCTATGCTGGCCACCATTAATGAGTCTTAGGCATTTTTTACTTTTGCTTGTAAAACCACAAAGTGGGTAAACCAGAAAATGGAAGAAAACTGCATTTAATCAAAAACCCATATGGGTATTTAGAAAGCCATAGAAAATCTGCATTTGTGTAAAGATTCGTTTCTGGGTATTTAAAATTTCATGAAAGAAACTTCATACTTCAGTATTTTGACATAAACCCAATGTGGGTACCATGGAAAATGATAAAAAACTGAGTAAATATGGCCTTCTGTATTCTAGTTATTTCCTTCATTTTTCTGAGAATGAGTAAAAATGGATTCTGTTTTACTTTACTTCCAGCTTACTGCCTTTAAATTGCATTTTATATTTCAGTACTCATTTTTTAATCAATTGTAACCTCCTCAATATATCGGTTGTGATTTACCTAACACTATTGCTTTACTTCACAGTTGCACCCACGCTTGTTTTTTTGAAATCTTTAAATACTCATGCTGCCTTTATGATCATTCTTGTGCCGCTTCCAAAGACACCATAATTTCATTGAGCTTGTATCATTGCCTGTATCAGCATGGCCATATGTTCACAAGATATAGTCTTCCATTTGATTGACATTGTTAATGCAACATTTAGAATGATAGCTCCTATATGATCTCATATTCATTGCATTGTTATGTTTATGACTCTTATGAAGTCTACTGCCGCACCATGAGCTTGTCACAATATGCTTATGATTGGAAATACATTACACTCTTACTATAGCTGTTGATGTGGAATGATATAACATGTCTCCGTTCACTCAAGATAAATTTGGTTGCACATTTTAATATGAGCTGGGCTCAACCCTTATGGGAGCCTCATTCTACCCCACTCATTTTGATTCAAGTTATAGCTGCACCTGTATCTGCACATGAAACAAACAGATTAGAAATAAAATATTTTCCAGATGTATGATCATTTATTTTCCTCTCTTCACTTGACATGAGTGACTTATAGCTTGTCTGATGCATGCAGAAGACAGTCTATACATTAGTGGGTGGATATGTATGTAGGATTGGAGACTGTTTATTGTTTAGAGCTCTGCTCTAACCATTGCAATTCTTTCAGGTGCAGGATATGAAGACTGAGAACTGCAGGGGACACAAAACAAGCAACCTGGAGCTGAGGATCACGCAAGATGGGAGACCTAAACCAGTCATCAGGCAATAATCAGCCTCCCTCCTTATATATGCATCTTTTATTTTTTTTCAATCCATTCTTGTATATATTGCATTTTATGCACATGAGACAAGCTATATCTCACGGATTTTGTGAGATAGATTTTAACTTTGAATCAATAAAGACTTCCTTTCAACAATTTTGTGTAAATATTTTCAATATTGTATACATTTGTATAAATGCAACAATCCATTACTGAAAATAAAAGCTTCTTGATTCTTATGTTTATACACCTGAATGCAATATAGGGAAGACTAAAATGAAATGCACCTCACTTTGTTTTTGTTAAAACTTAACCAATAAACTCGACTTGATTTGAGCTGTAAGTGAAAAATGGGTAACATTTCTGGCAACCTCTGCTAGATGTTTGCCTGATAAACATAAAAACCAGTAGCCTAAACTTGTTCATTGGGCATGGAGTCATTAGGAAAACTCAGAGACAGACCTAGAGCAGTTTTGTACATGGTGTAGCTCACTTGACTTATTAAAATAGGAAAAACCAAAATGAAACTACTTACTGTGCTGAAACAACACTTAGGGAATGAAACAACAACTAAACTAAAGTGCAACAACACTTATTGAAAACATGAAAATCTAACCTAGAGTATGTACAAAAGTTAACCATCAAACCTCAAAACAAGGCTTGAGGTGGATCCCATTGACTGAGATAGGAAGTATCTCACCTTCAGTTGTAGCTAGTTGAAAGGCATTGTGTTCTTTGCACTCTTTGATAATGAATGGACCCATCCACATGTTGTCAAACTTGGTATGATGACCCGGCCTGCTCTTTAGTACATCCCATTTCAGCACAAGGTCTCCCACCATGAAATCCCTTGATCTAGTTTTCTTGTCAAAAGTTCTCTTAGTCAGGATTTGTTGATATTCCATGTTTTTCATAGCCTTGTTCCTGATTTCTTCCAACTCCATTAGCTGAGTGTATCTTAAAGCAAGTGGATCAATCTACGCAAACAAAACTAGCTGGCTGGCAATATCCAAGGCTGGCAACTCAGTAGAAATAGGTAATTTTGCTTCCTTTCCATACACCAACATATAGGGTGAATTCCCAATCACCTTCTTAGGGGTAAT
>VCHN02000521.1:0-26871 GCA_007115665.2 Sequoiadendron giganteum
TGAATATCAAAGATGAAGTTAATGATCCTATGGAAGAAGATGATCATGCACCAGAAAACACAATTGAAGATGATGGTACAAATACATTGATCCATGACACATGTAGTGGCACATCTGATCATGTTGATCGAGATGAATTTGATGATGTTCATGATTTACCTGTACTTGAGAAGACATACGAGCCCCTTTATGAAGGCTCCCAAACAAATCTTCTCTCTGTTGTATTGTTGCTGGTGAACTTGAAGGTTATGAATGGTTTATCCAACATAGAAATCTCACGGATGTTAAGGTATGTCATATATGTCATCTTTTTTCATCTATTTTAATTGTTGTTAGTTCATTGCTAGTAAATAAAGGATGAAGTATGTACCATTAATATTCTTTATATTAAGAAATTATTTTTGTTGTAGATTGATTGGTGAATTTTTGTTACCACCATCAAATATTTTACCTTGCTCATACCGAGATTTATCTGGCATTATGAAAGATATTGGAATGGAGTATCAAGCAATAAATGCATGTCCCAATGATCATATTATATATCATAAACAACATGAATTTGCAACAGAATGCCCTGAATGTCATATCAGTAGATATCGAACAGATCAACTAACAAAAAAGGTGCCTCCCAAGGTTCTTCGTTACATTCCCATTATTCCATGTATGTAACAATTATTTAGGTGCGAAAGCTTAGCACAATTTATGGATTACCATGCACGAAATAGAAGTGATGAGATTCTTTGAATGCCTACGGATGGTTCTGCATTTAGGGACATGGAGGAAAAATGGCCACACTTTAAAGAAGAACCTCGTAATCTCAAGCTTTCATTGGCAGCGGACGGTGTCAATCCATTTGGAGAGCTGAGATCTATTTACTCGGTGTGGCCTATTTTTGTTATCAACAATAACATTCCTCCATGGATGTCAATAAAGAGGGAGCACATAATGTTGGCAATGATTGTTCCAGGTATTTGTTTACATCAATTTTCTTTAATGTAGTAGCATCTCATTTGTCTTATTTGTTGCATAATGACATATATGTTTTTTCATGTAATAGTCATGTACATGAATTTATATATATTGCAGTAAAATGGTTATAATAATTATGTAATGTTTATGTTCATTCAACTAGGTAAGTACCAAGTTAAAGATATGAATGTATATATTGAGCCTCTTATCGACGAGTTACTAAAGTTATGGAATGGCGTCACTATGTATGACGTATCTAGACCAATAGGACAAAGACAATTTCAATTCCATGCAATGCTTGTATGGACAATTCATGATGCCCCAGGGCTAACACATTTTTCTGGTATGTTATAATGTTCGACTGCATGACTTTAATGATATTTAATTTTATGAAGTAGATATCATGCATTTTTTTAAAATATTCTATTCATTATATATAATTATAAAAATTGACATATTTAATCCAATTATATATGATTTGCAGGTCTTCAAACAAAGGGAAAATTTGCATGTCCAATTTGTGGTCCAAAGATGAAATCTCGTCGTTCAACAAGTTTACGAAAGTAGGTGTTTGATGAGTATAGGCACTTCCTCCACAAAAATCATAAGTATCGAACTACTGAAAAACATCTTTTCAATGGGAAAGAAGAGACTACATCAAAACCACGAAGAATGACACATCACCTATGAAAGTTGGAATATAATAGAATTAATCATCAAGGTTATACATTGGATCAAATTGTTTATCTATCATTTATGATATGTTTTAAATTTATATTTTTATATTGTGTTGTGTTTACTCATGCTATAATTGACAATGATTGTCGTTGTTAATTTGTTTAACTTATATGCTTCATGAAGGTCATCAAGGCATTAATGGTCGGCTTCCACAGGGACTGAAAAGTTATCCCAGACAATTTAGTAGGCCGCCCTACTATGAGCAGCTATAAATTGTGCATTTTTTTGATACAATGCATATCGGAAAGAATATGATAGAAACGTTATGGAAAATATTGGATGGAAGGCATGACAAAGAAAAAATTGTCAAAATTTGTAGTGACATTCAGGAAGCCAATCATGCAAAGAAAAATGCCATTCAATTAAATAGCGATGGAGACCAAATTAATATAAGTGCCTTCCTTGGTTATTAACGGAGCCGCAAATCAATGCTATAAAACAAGTCATATGAAAAATTCAATTTCTCACAGGATTTGCTATGAACATAAACAATATCATAACAAAGAAAGGTGAATGTGGGTCAGGGATGAAAATGCATGATTGGCATACCTTCATTAAGGTAATTATTCTAGTATATTATATATATTTGTATACTGCATGTACTTTTCAGTGTATTAAGTTTACTACTTTTGGAAAAATATTAATGAAGAGATCATTTTATAATTGTTGCAGTACGTTCTACCTTTATCTCTCCCAGACAACTTTGACAACAATGTCAAGCAAGTTATATATGATCTTGGAAAATACATGAGGTAAGTAGCGATATTTGTTCAATTTGTTGTATATTTTTGTTAAATCTCGTTAATATATTTGTGCCTTGAATCACTTGTAGATGGATGTCATCTAAAGCAATCCATAAAGAAGATATAAATTATTGGAAGAGAAGAATTCCTCGTCTAATGTGTGAAATGCAAAAGTGTCTACCTTCAACATTTTTCAATGCACAAGAACACTACCTCATACACCAAGTTGAGGAGATTGAATTGTGTGGACCTGTACACACAAGGTCAATGTGGATGGTTGAGAGGCACTTGAAATTTTTGAAGGCTTTGGTTAGACAAAGAGCACATCCCGAGGGTTCTATGGTGGAGGGATACATGGTATACTAGACCATGGTGTACATTACTGAATATCTTCCTAAGTTTGCAGCAAAGATCCATGTAGATCGCATTTGGGATCCCAACTCCATTAACAAATTCGAAGGGGAGTACCTGATGGGGAAAGGTAGATTGAGGAAAGTGACAGGTAATTATAAGATGGTCATGAAAATGATAAATCTCGGTGTATATTATATAGATTATATATAAGGTATATAAGCTAGTTAAATCATTATAATATTGTTAAATCATTAATTATATTACAAATGAACACAACTTTCAAATTCTTCGTTCTCTGAAGCATTGGTTCTTGCATTTGTTCTTGACATAAGCAACATCCAATCGTCGATTGTGGGATTGACATCCTTAATGTTTGTTAGAATTTGATGAAATATTTGTTGTTCTTCATTTTGTCCATCTTGTCAAAAAACACAACTTAATGTAATGACCATTTTGAATTCTTCCCATAGTAGCTTTTCTCACCTTTTTCTTTCATATGGAGCCATGTCATTTACTGGAGGTAATTGTGACAAGTCTCCAACTAAAATCATGTAGATATGCCTGAATATAAAATATTTAATTAAATTGATAAGTATGAATTTGTATAGAAGGAACTATAATAGAATTGAATAAAAAATATTGTAATGTAAAGTTATCAAAGTTAGCAATTTCGATCCAGAACTCACCTCCAAAACTTTGGTTACTATTTTTTGGGAATGCTCGTCGAAGCCTGGAATCTATGTTTTCAAGCAACCTCTCCCCAATGAAACTCATTTCATCTATCAATATGTATTTGAAATGTGATATTTCTTCTTGGAAAGTTGTAAGTCTTGTCCCTTCTAGTTCATTGAAATCTCTTATTGGAATTCTTAGCTTTGAATGAATGGTTGAAGCACCAATGTTGAATGTTGCAACTCCAGTAGGTGTGAATAGAAGTAGTGGAGATTGTTTGGGAGAAGAATTTTTTTCTAGTGCTAGGTTATGTGTTAGATTATATAAGGTTAGGTTATATAGTGTTTGAGCCTAGCCTCAAACACTACAATTAGGGTTGGGTTAGGTTATGTGTTTTCTTTAGGGTTAGGTTTGGGATTAGGTTTATGGTTATGGTTAGATTTTAGGGTAATCTCTAAATTTAAGTTTAAGTCATAGTTGATTATTTTCCCACAAAAGGAAATTAGATCCATTTTTTCTCATGTTCATTATAGCCAACTATGGCTTAATCTTAAATTTAGACCTTTCCTTGAAACCTAACATCATATCCCTGATCTAACCATAACCCTAACCCTAATCATAAGATTGACTCATACCCTGACCTTAACCCTAGCCCTGACAATAAACCTAATCCTAACCCTTACTTGGAAACTAAACCATCATTTTCTCATTAATGTAACCCTGACCATAACTTTAACCCTAACACTATTTCTCAAAACCATAATCTTAACCATAACCCAAATCCTTTTTATCACAACCCTAAACATAAACATAACTCTAACCCTAAACCCTAAACCATGATCCTAATTCTAATCTAACCCTAACACTAACCTTAACTTACACCCTAACCTTAACCCTATTTGTAACCCTAAACTAAAGACAAATGCTACACCCTAAACTATAATCCAAATCTTAAACCTAGCCCTAACCCTAATCATAACCTAACCCTTTTTCTCGAAACCTTAACCTTGACCCTAACCTCACCTTTATCCTATCTTTATAACCCTAACCACAACCAAAACTCTAACCCCAACCCTAACCCTAATTACCTAACCCTAAATATTTTTTCTTTTATTAATTAGTTGCATTCACTCTAATAACCCTAAACCTATCCCTAAACCTAACCCTAGCCCTATCCCTGGCCCTAATCCTAACCCCAACTCTAAGCCAAATATAAAAACAACCCTTAATCATAACAATAACCCTAAAAATTAATTCTAAATATAACCCTAATACTATAATCCCTAATTGTAATCCTAAACCCTAACCCTATTTTCATATCTAGTCCTAACCATAACCAAAACTCTAAATCTAACCCTAACCATAAAACATAAACCCTAATCTAACCCTAATCCTAACATTATTTTTCCTAACCCTAACCCTAACTCTAAACCTAACACTAACCCGAACACTAAATCCTAACCCTAATTAAATACCCAATCATAACCCTAAATTGTAACATGATCCTTTGAATTGGATACTACATAAAAATTTATGTGTTACAATCATTGCTTCCATTGTTGGCATTTTTACATTGGGTCGATGCATATATTTTTAAAATCAACAAAATCTTTTAATGTCTTGCCAAAATTAATATTATTAATTGTAATATCAAACTTATAAACATGTATGCAAAATAAGAACATAAATAAGAAATATATGGTAATAGTTTCTTCAAAAAACAAAGTGATGTGGACTACAAGGACTATAAGATATCCACAAAAGAGATCTACATTGAAAATATTGTAGGGAAATTCAAGAAAATACAATTGGTAGATGCAAAGCCAAATAAATGTGAAATTGTGTACTATAATGATTTTAGAATATACAAATAATGGATTTGTTGAAAAGGTTTTAGAAACTTTCAAACAAATGCAATTGGTAGATGCAAAGAAAAATTCCACAACCTTCACCAAAATCCTTATTGGTTTCCTTAATATGGGAGATTTGGAACAAGGTATAGACATCCATCAAAGCATAATATGAAGATGATTTTTTTCAAATGTTGTGGTTGTAGATGCCCTTTTAAAATTTATACAGAATGTGGAAGGATAGAAAAAGCTTGTGAACTATTTGACAAAATGTCTCAAAGAATTGTAATCTCTCAATTTATTTTAGTGTCTATTTTGTTATACCCCATGTCCCAAATTGGGTATAACACAATAGACACTAAAACAAATTGATAGATTGTTATGAGGGCAGTGATGAGACTTTTCTAATTAGAGTGTATTCCATGAGATTACAATTATTCAAGGCATTGTATCAAATAGTTCATGAGATTTGTCTATCCTCCCACATTTTGCATAGATTTCAAAAGGGCATCTACAACCACAAGATTTGAGAAAATTCATCTTCATATTATGTTTTCCTTATGATTGGTTGACTCTTATACTAAATCTGAGTGTTGTTTGTGTTTTGACAAGAGTAGATTAATATTTTTTAAATTTTTTATATGAAGATCAAAATTACATGCGCATAACCATAGTTTAGTTACAACACTTGGTCTCTTCAAAATAATCAGAGAAGATTAGGGAGAGGAAGGAATGCACACCAAACTACAAAATAGGGGTAGTTGTGGCTTTGTTAGTTTTCTTTATATACTCTACTTGTTTCCTATAGGGATAAATATTTAATCACTATACAAATGAAAGATGGTTGATTATCTACTGAATATTGTTTCGTGTGTTTTTAAATGGAAGATATCTATGTTGGAAAACAAGGATAGACAAATGAGAGGGGGGGTGAATCAGTTGTTACAAAATTGAAACTTATTTAACCTTATTAACCTTTAATCTCAGATCTGAAAATTAACAGTGAAAGCATGAATCAACAACACATCAGAAACACACATAACACCAAGATTTTTGTGTACAAACCCTGTTAGGGGAAAAACCACGGTGGAGGTTAATCCACAATTTATACCTTATTAAAAGTATAAAAGAAATGAATAAGGAATGTACATGCATTCAGGAACACTGCCTAGAGCTCACTGCTCAAAGGGAAGGCTCACTGCCTTACATAAGGTAATCAAATTAAATCCATCTGATGAGGTTGAACTAAGAAATTAGCTTCTTCAAAAGCCTGATGACAGTTTCAGTTAGGCACATAAATACTTCTTCATACTTTGCCTAAAATTCTTCACACTCTGCTCTGCATTCGAATGATCTAATCTTTATTCACACATATCTCGCATACACTTCACATACATTATCTCTAAATGAATAAAAAAATCACTCTTATATATCCACTTCATGAATTTACATTAACAACTCTGTCGGCCAAAAATAAATAATAGATGAATACAAACTGTCGGCCCAATTCATGAACAAATCTCAATGCACACCAACCTAAATCGGTCACAACATAATGAAGACCTAAATCAACATCCTCAAACATGCCAAGCATTCAAAAATTAATCCACAAGGATCTATAACACGCTACCACCATCATGTCAACCAAGAACATGAAAACTCGAACATGGAAAGGAAAAATCTTTGATCACGAGCACACTGATCAACGTGGACATACCACAATGATAGAGTATGAGATTAAGAAACATCAATGAACATCTCAAGAGCATACACAACAATTCAATTCACCAAAATTATATTCTCTTCTTTCAGAAACACCAACTATAGCAACAAAATAATTGTAGGAACACAAAAACTCATAAATCGCTCCAATCTTGATGCACACCTCTGAAACTTCCAGAGGATATACTAGATAGGCTCAGCAACAAACCCTTTAATACACGACTTCAGAATACCAACGTACAAAAAATTTCACCACTCTGATCTTCACAACTTCATAGACTATCTGCAACATATTTATTCTAATTTTCTCAATATCCTCGACATATACAACCTTTATGACATTAATGCTAATAGTGTTGACATCAATGACAACCACATATCATGAGCAACACAACCACAACATCCAACAATCTACATCTCTATAAAAATTGGTATATGCTAATAGTCAACTTATTATCTTATTTATAGCATTTCCTTAGCTTTTTATACTAAAAAAATCAAGGTAGAGGGTAACATGATTCTTTGAATTGGATACTACATAAAAATTTATGTGTTATAGTCATTGCTTCAATTGTTTGCATTTTCACATTAGGATGCATATTTTTTACAATCAACAATCTTTTAATGTCTTGCCAAAATTAATATTATTAATAATTTCAAACTTTTATAAACATGTATGGAAAATAAGTACATAAATAAGAAATATATTGTAATAGTTTCTTCAACAAAGGATAAAAAAATCATGTGGACCATACAAGGATTGTGGTGGGACTTAAAATTTACTACCCATGTGGTATTAACGAGGGAGATCAATGATAATCCTTCCTCGCATGATCAGATTAAAGGCCCTTGAGGGTACTGCGAGGTCTACAAAGAGGCGACACGTGGCCTGGTTCTTGAAGCGACAGGGCTAGGTGGGACCCGCTATCCAGTTGCAACCTCTTGTTTTCTTGGGTTGTGATTGGGCACGGTTCTCCCAGGGTACTGATGTGGATTTTCAAACAATTTTTGACTCAATCTGAGTTGTCCGACTTGCCATGTTCGATCCGCATTAACGGTTCGATTTTTCTTGGGTTCTTGTTCATCCGCGTTGGGAGTTCTTGCTCTTTGCAAGTTGTTCTCATTAATGGCGCGGGTTTTTTCAGTGGATCCTCGCCTGATTTTCCTACGTGCGAACAATGTTCTCCTGATAAATGCAATGATGGGTTGTACGCCATGCTTTCGCAAGCTAGGAATAATTTGTGGTGGCTACATCAGCCACTAAAATGCTCGAATGCTCATGCTGCATTTGAGCAATTAATATTCTCGCACCAATTAACTCTATAAATGCTCATTATGTTATTTGGTATTATCATCGCATTTTGAGTTGTCTTGTTTGCAGGTGGTCGAGTCTCTCCTGTATTTTGCGAGGTGTTCTTTGCAATGGACCATTCGGCTGTGCGCAAAAGGACTAGACTCAGGGTGAGAAATTTGCAGCCTGACGAGGTACAACCTATCCTTAGCAAGCCCGAGGTTGTCCATGATGGTAATTTTAAAGGGACGGGGAGCTCCAAGTCCCCACTGGTGCTGTCTTCTGGTTCTGACGGTGATGGGTCCGAAACTGACTCGGACTACCAATGTTACTTGGCGTCCATGACCGAGCTGTTGGGGGTCAATAAAGAGCCCCTCACAGTTGCCCCAATAACTGCAATGGCACCGTGCCATGCTACCAGATCATGTGTTAAAGCGGATAAAAGGAAGCTAGTCTCGCTTCTTCCTGAAGTGAGGACCAGGAGTGGTCGCCTCTACCAGGGCCGTGTGTCTTGCAAGTAGTGTAAGTTGCTGGGTGTGTTACTTTTGGGTGGTGTGTTGATGTGGACATACGTGTGCCTGCCACGCTCTTTTGTCTTTAGCTCCGATTGGTTACAATGGTATAACTATTTTGATTCCTCAAATTGATTATGGTTTTTTCTAATGATGAGGAATGTCAATTTGAATTTCATTCTAAATGAAATTCAATTTTGGAATGAACAATGTAGCCTATTGCTTTGTTGCTCTCCTATCCTATAAAGGAGATTTGATGACTCATTGTTAAGGGTTGTTGTTTTTTTTGGGTCTGAAGGCTTAGAATAGGTATAGTTAGTGGTAATGTAGGATTTTGAAGGTATTATGTAGGAAATCATGTTGGGTTGGGAATAGTATGAAATAAGTATGCTATGCTTTTGTAATTACTAATATCGAAAGAAATCTAAAAAAATTAAGACATTTTGCTCTCCTGTGTATGGGCCATGGATTACGAATGGATTTATCAAGGGTTTGTTCATTCAGATTCAATGGTGTAGTTGAAAGTGTAATTTATTCTCTTGCTTTGACTTAATGAGTTAATCAAATGCTTGAACACAAATTGCATGTTTATGGTTATATGCTCAGGATTCACTAAGGAGTATTGTTTTAATATACTTACAAATCTCATGGTAGCAAAGCACTATGGTGATAAGTTTAATTTCATCTGAATTACATTTTATATGACTCCCACCCAATGGATGAGGCACTGGATAGTATTGGTAAATTCCTTTCAGGTATAGGACGGTGACTCTAAGCACGGTGATTCAATACCCGAACATTTTAACAAATATCAACTGCTATCTCTTTTTGGGATATAGATCTTATGATAATTTTCAGTCTCCTTGCTTTGGGATATCTGTTATTATTCTTTGGTTTTGCCACAATCAGGGTAATGACTGTTGGTTAGTGTTAGTGGGGACTGCATCTGTAAGAAGAAGTGTTCTTACCAATCATGAAACATTCTTATGAACACACTTGGGTTTACCCACCTTGGTTTCACAGAGCCAAAAGTGTAGGAGATGCCAGTCTTTGACTGACTCTTGTTATTTGGCCACTAGCCTTTGCAGTTCTTTATAATGGAGGTTGGCTACCTCTTACAGAATTGCAAATCCTATGTGGGAAAAAACACCAACAGATTTTAAGATATACACAAAATGGATCTACATTGAAAATTCGGTAGGAAAATTCAAGCAAATACAATTGGTAGATGCAAAACCAAATAAATGTGAAATTGTGGAATATAATGATTGTAGAATATACATAATGGATTTTTTTTAAAGGTTTTAGAAACTTTCAATTAAATGCAATTGGTAGATGCATAGACAAATTTCACAACCTTCACCAAAATCCTTGTCGATTTCCTTAATATGGGAGATTTGGAACAAGGTATAGACATCCATCAAAGCATAATATGAAGATGAATTTTCTCAAATGTTGTGGTTGTAGACTCCATTTTCAAATCTATGTAAAATGTGGGAGGATAGACAAATCTTGTGAACTATTTGACAAAATATCTCAAAGAATTGTAATCTCATGGAATACACTCTAATTAGAAAAGTTGCATCACTACCCTCATAACAATCTCTCAATTTGTTTTAGTTTCTATTGTGTTACTCAATTTGAAACTTAATTGTGATACATTAAGTTCATTGTCAAATTTTCATTTGTGTGTCAAGTTTGTCAAAATCCAAAATGATCAATTATTAATAAAATCATGGATCATGTAATATTGGGATGGGTGACCTCCTAGGAAGGCTTAGTGCTTCATCGCTTTGAGAATCATTTAGACGCAATGAGTGCTAAGTGGACCATTCATTATCATGAGAGATGGGTTCTTGTGAAACACTACTCATGAAACATGGGTCATTGAGGTTGACTTGTAAAACTACATAATTGAATCTTGATAACAATATCAAAATTTGACACAATGTGAAAAATACTTCCTACTTGTCAATAGATCATGTTGTCAAAATCTAGAATTTCAAATTATGAATTCTTTGTAATTACTCAATAGATCATGTTGTCAATTGAACCTGTTGGCATTTTCTTACTACAACCCACACGTGTTTCCTAGAAGCTCCTATGAACTCGCCACATTCAATAAAAAAAGACTAGGAACAGTATGGCCAACTTAACGAGAATAGCAATAAGGATAATTCTCCTACACTTCAGACTCTGTAAAATCCAAGAGGGTATTCCCTAACATGTTCTCTTAACATACAACATTTAAACAATTCATTTAATTTGCACTCAGGTAGCAATAGATAGATCCCCAATTAATGTTAAAGGATGAAATCCTTCAAGAAATTGGCTATTCCTTAAAAAAGACTCATGTCCATTTAACAGAGAATCACAAACTTCATATAAATTAAATTGATAGGAAATGTTTGAGTAAAATATCCTGATGCCATAACACAAAACATAGGAGAATAAAACATAATTAGAATTCCAGTGCCATATCCCAGTGCAAGGAGTCAAAAGAGAAAACTGAACTACAGGGTAAATTTCATTTTGAACACTTATGATCTATTATGAATTGTATTACAACCCATATATCTATAACTGAGTTTATTACTCCTTTATGAATCCTATTTTTTATATTGCATGAATTTACTAGTTAATTGAAGCATTTAACCGATCCTTTGAACCAAAGCTGTAGTTAAACATAATTCACAGTAAAGAACAAATGAAAATCATCTTTGATCGATATTTCATTAATAATCCATGTAACATAACACAATAGGAGAGAAAATAAACTCCAAATATTCATGAGTTTGATACAAACATGCTCAAAAACCCCATGATTAACAAAGTTCTCCAATTTGACTCAAAACTTTTAAAAACTTGGACTTACAATTCATACTCTCTATATTACTAGACTCTTATTTCTCATATTTTGGATATTTCAACCGACCACTCTCTTGGCCCAGAATTCCCTTTTATAAAACAAGGGAATCAACAAGCTTCAGGTCGGAGAGTACACATGTCCATTTGTAATTGGACCGCTAACTCCTGATTCAGTTACAATTCTATTATGCGAGTGGAGAGCATAAGACAAAGATCATCATTAGTTGATAAGGAGGAAAGAAAACATCACTCCAAAGGCCGCTCCCCATACATCGAAGGCATGCTTAGCCATTAAAGTATTAACTCCACCTCATCACCTTGTACTTGGAGTCAAAAGGAGAATGCAATTTTAGAATATAATATCTAAGGCTAGACCTATATTATACATGACCAAGTTGCAATTGTCGACTATAACACTCATAATTCCAGTTCATCAGTGAACACATTTTTCCATAATTCAAACTCCTCCTCGGAAGGCCACTAGAAAGCCACAACTTGATCAACCTTGTTTTGATAGGGAGCATACTTTACCATTATCGATGTGGCCTTTTTATCAAAGTTCTCTAAGAAACTTATAACAAAAGACAACTTTTCCAATGTATTCTCTAGCATGTGGATGTCAGCATTTTTGCATATCTCATGTGTTTGAGACATCATTATATTATTCATTTGCTCCTTCCAAACTTGCAGGGGTTTGAATTCATCTTGACTATGTAAAATATGAGGCAATGTGGTCAGGTCCTTTCCATCATACACATCTTTCAACAATTTAATATTGGATTCCATTGGGGCGGCAAATCCCTGAAACTTCTGCTCAACAATTCCCTTGACCAATTGATATGTTGCAATAATAGTAGGATATTTATCACCATGCTATTTTTCCCCTACTGCCATGAATCTCAACTTCTCCATTCTGGGGCTCCATTTGTTTAGCAATGAGATGGAAAATTCTTTATCCCTTGGAAACATTTTTAGTGCTTGCAACATTAGGACATAATTTGCATGAACACTATTTAGCTTACTCTGGACCGTTCTGTTTAAATGTTTCAAAACAATGTCCACTATCACTGCATTGTTTCTCCCTGCTGCATCCCGGATTTGCTTTACCATCTCCTTATATTCTTCAACCTGATGAATCAGTTTCTCCCTAGAAAGTCCCCCTCCAGGGCTAGTAGCCCTCTCAATAGTGATAGGAACTTTTCCCATATTATATGGAACAATAGCCAAAGACTGTGCTTGTGCAGGAGGTTGAGACTACTCTATTGGTGGGTTGGGAATAGTGTGGCTAGAACTAGCTTACTTTTGAGATCTCATGGTATCCATTTGTTACCTCAATAAAGCCAATTCAGTTTCTAACTCTGCTACCTTTTGTTGACTCGTATTATATTCAATAATAATGTCATTATATTGGCCTCTTAGAGTATCCCGCTCCTTGGTCAAATCTTCAACAGTTGCTCTGGTGAATTTGGAAACATTCACGACCATATCAACAAATTCCAATGTTGGGGTGTCAGCAACTCTCCTCACAACCAAGTGATCACTGAAGTCAGAAGGTTCTGCAACAATTGGCTTTTTAGAGCCAATAGATAGGGACCAGATTGCCAATGCATCCCATTCCTCACTAAAGGCCGATCCCTTGAGTGCCAATGTAGCCTCCTCTTTAGTAGCAAAAATTGGCTTATTAGCCCTTCTTATTGTGTCAAACACCACAGCATCAACGATATCCCATTCAGGGAGTAGCAATACTCCACGTTTTTTTACCAATTCCCGGCCCTGCTCTGGTGTTATTGCTTTGAATTTTTCTCTCATCCGTTCCCTGACCTTAGCTTGAATTACCTTCTCTGGGAACTTTGGATGTAGACTTCTCTCATGTGCCACCTTCTCAGCATATAATTCAGTATGTGCTCTCCACACAAAATCTTTAAAAGCACCGGTTCAAATAAAAGAGTCATCCATCATGAAATCTCTGTAGGCTTCTATTCTCAAGTCATCATTGCTTGTTATTCCTTTGATTTAATCTTTTCCTAACCTCAAAAAAATTGTACCTAAACCTGTTGCAATATCAACTGGGTCCAATGGCATCTCAAGATGCATTTCATCTAGAGTGACAATAATGTCATCATCCTCATCACCATCACAATCAACAATCTTTACCCTTTCAACCCTCTGCCTCTTTGGTGATGGTGGGCAAGCCTATTCTGAAAAACTTGGAGGAGAATCCAAATCAACAACATTTGGTACTAACTCCCTTGAAGAAGATTCTGCAATAGTTTTAGCAACATCTTCAACCCTACTTCCCTTTCTTCTAGAAAAAACCCTTATCTTCTTTTGGGGCTGATAAGTAGGCCTCTCCTCTTCCTTTACCTCAGGGTACTCCTCGATGGTTTGTGATTTTCCCCTTTCTTATACAACCCTTGCATCTTTTAAAACCCCAACCAAGCTCTCAAAATTATCAATAACATACATTTCCCTGCTAAACTCATCTTTAGCATTAGGTATGGGATTGAAACCAGGTATTTTCTCCTGCTTACTTTTTACCATTTTAGAGTAGGCAATGTATAGTGCCTTTCTATCATCTTGTAATTCCAAATCAAAAATATTCTTGATGATGTCCTCAGGAAAGTAGAAGTTATGGAAAAAAGCTCATGTCCGATGTTTTGCCTTCATTTGAGAGATAAAACCCTCAGGATCATGATTCTTGGGGTGCACAGTCCTTAGCCTATAAGGCCCAAGTAATTGATGAAACTCCTTCCATCCTCCCTTTGCCATAAGGGCAGGTGCATGGAAATGGGTAGCAATTTCGTGGACACCCTAAAAAAAAAAAGTTGAAGACTATAACGTGAGCGCGTTATAACACGCTCGCGTTATGTTTTCTATTAAACCTAGGCAAGGTTTCAGTGGCTACAACTACAAATACATAACGTGCTCGCGTTATTAACTATTAAAAGCAAAAAAATAAATGCAAATCTCTCATTTGCATTTCGACTGGTTTTTTTGTTGTACCCACGACCAAAAAACCTACAATATCGCCCTCGCATTCTAGGAGGAGAATTTCTTCACCAATAATCTATATTTCTTCACAACGATGGTGCAACAATGACGAGGAGCTGTAAGAGGTAAGGATTCTATGTTTTTTGTTTTGAATTTGTTAGTTTTGGGTTTAATTTGATATCTATTTGTTTGAATTTTTAGGAGATGCAAATCAACCTGCGAACCCTCAAAATCCTCAACAGGAAGACCAACCAAATCCTCAAGATCAAAATCAACCACAACATCAACCTCCTCCACCAATCACTCAACCCCCTCTTGGCACTCAACAAAATTTAATGAGTGAAATTGAGAACAACAAAAAACAAATTGAGGATTTGATCAATAGGTTGAGTGATCCAAATGGTTCAACCACAGAAAGAATGACCCTAGCAAATTCATTGAAAGATATGTTAACAAACGTAGATTCAATTAGCAAACAAATAACTGGATGGGAAGATAGGAGACATGCGGCTAGGGACTATTATGGAAATAAACTATCATACAAGGATTTGAAAGATTTAAAAATTACAAAAGGTGATTTGTGCTCATTATTCACTGACCCATGCACAAATCAAAATCTTACCCTCAATACGAAGAGGTTTCCTATCCATTGGTGCCACCACCAACAGATGAAGGAGTAGTTTTATGATAGGTGGTACATGGTCTTCGATTACCCACCGTGCAACAATTGCAAGGTCCCGCAATATTTCCTTAGGAAACTATACAGTGAGTTCATATTGAACAAAATCCCAAATTATTTTGATATGATGAATTTCCAGGGGAGAGGTGGGGGGTTAGCTTAGGATAGACCTGGTGCACAGCCGGATCCTACATGACAAGGTAGATGAGCTCTCGCTAGGCCACCTCATGAGCACGTTGTTATGCCTTCCGTCGTGAAGGAAAGTGTTGACGTAGAGACATTGCAGACAATCAACACTTTGACCCAAAGTTTCATCCATCATACTAGCCCTATTCTACAGCGTCATCTAGGGGAGTCTTCTAGTGGTGGCCTTCGAACACATGTGTGTCAATCTTGTGGGGCTACTTGTTCACATGACCCCATCGACCCTCAGGAGACTGGTATGCAGGATCCGTCTGTAGCTATGGAGATGGAGAGGGCAGTTGACATTTTTCATGAGGCATATGGCATTGATAGTCAGGTAAAAGTTAGTGCATGTGTTCATTGAATTTAATTTATTAAATTTTGATTTTGAAATGCATGATTAACTAAAAATGTTTTATGATTTTAATAAAATTGCAGGGTCATAGTGTTGAGACTGGATACACCAGCCCCCCACCAACCTATTTTTGTAGTACACCTATCGCTAGGGTATGTAACTAGTAAAAAATTATAATTTTATTGCATATTAATGGCATTGTTTTAGGAATGGTAATTTAATATGCAATTTTGGATGTTGAACAGACTAATATTGGAGGTTTTAATCGAACACTTCCCACTGGTGGTGGATTTACTCAAACCTTCACACAGGTAATAGAATAAAGAGTTTAACTAATGAATCAAATACTTAATAGATTTGTGTAGTTTATACATGCACATCGTTGATTACGTTGAATAATTTGTTGTTTTATTTTCAGTTGTTGTGAGATGATACACCTCCGAATGTGACGAGGGCAATGGATATTGGTGTGAAATCTACTATACAATCCTCGATGGCTCTGACAGAAGAGGTATGAGGAAAATTAGTAAATTTTAATTTACATTTGTTGTTATAGATGTTAGTTAGTGAAAAATCAAACCATTATTGATTCACGTAGTTTTTATCTATTTGTATGGTTTATACAGGGCTTGAGCATGCCTAAGCATGGGCATGAGGATATTTCCCTCATGGAGAGAGATCGTGAGATGGTTGTAAGTGATTATTTTATCAAATATATCATTTTTTATAATGTAATTTCTATATATTCATGTCTTTACTTCTTATTGTAATAGTTAAAACTTCACCATGAACTAAACCCTAGGAGGAGTAGCAGGAGCACTCCATGAGCACAACAAAAATGAGTGACATACCTATCGCCATCCGAGCGAAAAGGAAAGGGAAAGATTTTATTTCCTGTGCATGGAGAGCAATGACTTTTGATTCCAGAGTCCTTTATTATATGCCTGCATGCCAATTTTGTACATATTTTTTATTGGACATATTTGACATTGTATGCCTAGATGGCATTGTCATAAGCCTATATGGCTATTTTGTACATATATTTCATACTTATATCGACATATATTTATGTATGCCTACATAGCTATTTGGTTAATACAAATATCTTTTATCGATGTCTGTCCATATTTGCATTCTAAATTGATGGTTCAATAGATATGAGTTACGTGTATTCAAGTGTATACTTTACAACTTACGTGTATACTTTGTGACTTACGTGCATTCGAGTGTATACTTTGTGGCTTACATGTTTTCATGCATATACCTTGTATTTGTGCATATACTTTGTTTTAATTTGTGTATACTATGTATTCATGTGTATACTTTTTGAGGCTTACGTGTTTTTGAGTACTTGTACTTCCTTTATTGACATGTACATGTTTGACTTATTCACATGTATAATTATTAATTGGTTAGCCCTAGCATTTATCTATGTCATCCTCAATGCATGATCCTTGAGATGGAGTAAGTACACCCTCAAGGTCAAAAGGAGTTTCACATGCATTCTTTGTAGGCTCATTTTGGTAGTGAAACCAAAAACCTCTTGCATCATTGAAACAAAACAAAAAATCCTTTATAACAGGTCTGAAGCCATTATCATTCTCCATTAGTTCTTCATGTATCCACTCCCCATTAATGGTTGTCTCATGACCTTCATGAAACCAAGCACTTATCTCATTTGTGATAGAAGAAATTTATGAGGATTATCTTCCTCCTTATGAACCATTCATTATCATGAGAGATGTGTTCTTGTGAACCACTATCGATGAATCATGGGTCAATGAGTTTGACTTGTAAAACTACACGATTGAATCCTGATAGCAATATCACAATATTTATATATCTAAATGTGTTATTTCCTTTAGCTAAAATTTGTGCTTATACTTATGTGATTGATGTATGTTTGTGTATGGGATCATAGTAATTTCTATTTGATGATACTATTGTGTCTTTAAGGTTTATTTATTAAAGGGTGCATAAAACAAGTTTTAAATCCTTACAAATATTTGAATTTCTTAGGTTTTTCTATTTGTCGAGTCTGGGCTCCGAGCCCGAGTCCAAGTCAAAAAATGGCTTGTCAAGTCTGAGGCGAGTCCTAGTCTTGTAACATTGGTGTGAACACATCGAGGAATAATGTATATGCCAATGAAGAGAGAACCCATCTTTGTTTCCAAACAAACCATGGTATAGATATGGTTGGTCGAGATAAAACATCACTCTCCTGGATAGTTTGAACCATAATCTTTCATGGCTACAAACACAGCTTCATTATGTGTGTTATTGATCCTACTGAAGAAATGGTGGAACATGTTGTAGATCAAATATTGCAACCCTAAGTCCACAAGAAGGTTACTTGTCCTGATTTCCGCAAATGTCTTTAAGATTCTCATCCTTCTTGAGTAATGTGAACTATTGATGTTATCTAGATCTTTTAAACTATCTGCAATCATGTGCAATACTGTAGAAGCTAGAGCTATATCTAATACTACAAATGACTGCTCAATGGAATCCTGATAGCAATATCACAATTTGACACATTGTAGAAAATACCTCCTACTTATCAATTGATGAGCTAAAGGGGCTCTATAATGAATGTTTCATAAGGCACAACACTTGCTGAAGGTTTTGCAAATGGGGTTGCAAGCTAAGTGGGCTTAACCTTGGGGAAAAAACTTTGTGGTTAAGTGCTTGAGCTGGAGTATACTGGAATGGGTGACCTCCCGGGAAGGCCTAGTGCCTCACCTCTGTGAGCATCACTTAGATGCAATGAGTGCTAAGTGGGCCATTCAATATCATTTCAAATTTGTTGCTTTAAGCAACTTACAAATTTGCAACTTAAGACTCCTCCAACCTAAGGGATCGATCTGGTGGAACATAGCTCAAAGCGATTCCATGTGTTTCGATGGAAAAGAGGACCATGCCTAGCATAAAAATACCTATTTTGACGTGTTGGAATAGTCTGCTTGGTCACACAAGTTGCAGAATGAAAGTTGCACCACTCTACAACTTTGCACTGGTTGCATTTGATGCTTTTTCCATCAAGTGAAAATTTGCCACCACTAGAAAACCACTCTGAGATAGCCAAAACTGAGGGAGGTTTTTGTAGACAGGATCAATACGATCCTATAGGATTAGACGAGAAGTTTCTAAGCATCATGATATCCGAGTAATAGCATGCTAAAGTTTGCAGCTATTTTGCACTTTGGACCCTTAAGGGATCGATCCAGTAGAACATAGCTCGAAGCGATTCCACGTGTTTCAGTGCAAAAAAAGAACATGCCTAGCATAAAAATACCTATTTGGATGTGTTGGAATAGTCCGCTTGGTCACACGAGTTGCAAAGTGAAAGTTGCACCACTTTGCAACTTTGCACAACTTGAATTTGACACCTTTTCCATCAAGTGAAAATCCGCCGCCACAAGAAAACCACTTTAAGATAGCCAAAATTGAGAGAGGTTTTTCTAGAGGGGTCCAAATCATTTTTGTAGGATTAGATGAGAAGTTTCTAAGTTTCATGGTATCCAAGTAATAGCATGTTGAAGTTTGCAGCTATTTTGCACTTTGGACCCTTAAGGGATCAATCTGGTGGAAAATAGCTCAAAGCGATTCCACGTGTTTTAGTGTGAAAGAGAACCATGCCTAGCATAAAAATACCTATTCAGATGTGTTGGAATAGTTCTCTTGGTCACACGAGTTGCAAAGCAAAAGTTGCACCACTTTGCAACTTTGCACAGCTTGAATTTGACACCTTTTCCATCAAGTAAAAATCCGTTGCCACGAGAAAACCACTCCAAGATAGCCAAAAACGAGAGAGATTTTTTAGAGGGTCCCAACAAATTTGTCTAGGATCAGTCGAGAAGTTTCTAAGTGTCACGGTATCCGAGTAATAGCATGCTGAAGTTTACAGCCATTTTGCACTTTGGTCTCTTAAGGGATTGTTCCGGTTGAACGTAGCTCGAAGCGATTCCACGTGTTTCAGTATGAAAAATACCATTCCTAGCATAAAAATACCTATTCAGACACATTGGAGCAGTTAGTTTGGTCACACGAGTTGCAGAGCGAAAGTTGCACCACTTTGCAACTTTGCACTGCTTGAATTTGACACTTTTTCCATCAAGTGAAAATCCGCTGCCACGAGAAAACCACTCCAAGATAGCCAAAATCGGGAGAGGTTTTTCTAGAGGGGCCCAATTCCTTTCTATAGGATTAGATGAGAAGTTTCTAAGTGTCACGGTATTCGAGTACTAGCATGCTGAAGTTTGCAGCCATTTTGCACTTTGGACCCTTAAGGGATCGATCCGGTTGAACATAGCTTGGAGTGATTCTATGTGTTTCAGTGTGAAAAAAGACCATGCCTAGTGTAAACATACCTATTCAGACGCATTGGAGCAGTTAGTTTGGTCACACGAGTTGCGAAGCAAAATTTGCACCACTTTGCAACTTTGCACTGCTTGAATTTGACACTTTTTCCATCAAGTGAAAATCTGCCGCCACGAGAAAACCACTCCAAGATAGCCAAAACCGAGAAAGGTATTTCTAGAGGGGCCCAATGCCTTTCTGTAGGATTAGATGAGAAGTTTCTAAGTGTCAAGGTATCCGAGTACTAGCATGTTGAAGTTTGCAGCCATTTTGCACTTTGGACCCTTAAGTGATCGATCCGGTGGAACATAGCTCAGAGCGATTCTACGTGTTTCAGTGTGAAAGAGGACCATGCCTAGTGTAAACATACCTATTTTGACCTATTGGAATAGTTCGCTTGGTCACACGAGTTGCAGAAAAATGTGTACAAATTGTTTACATGACCTTTATATGACCTTTTTCACATTGTTTACATTTCAAAATTCAAAGTTTGCAAATTTTCCTACTCAAGGCATTTACAGTTAAAAGTGCTAATACACCAAACATGAACTCCAACCTTACAATATTTGAGTATATCTCATTATGTAATTAAATCTTGTTACAATTCCTCTGGCACTTTGTTCTCTCAGATCTTTTACAATGTCACCCATACATTCAAGATTCTCTTTAAATGTGTACATCATAGGTGCTCATTACGAGGTTAACTTCAAATGGGTAACTTGAGATTCCCTCGCTAAGCTTCACATGCTCTCTTATAATGGCTTGAAATCAAAATTGAGATTTGTCAAAATCATCAAAATAAGTATGTTGCATTGCTTTTTTGGCTGAGATTCTCTTTGATGGCTCTTAAATCAGCATTTTCTGCAACGAAAGATCAATCAACCCTTAGTAGTTTACTTACAAATACGCAAAGTAAAAGAGAAAAAGAAAGAGCATCCAAAATTGAAATGAAATAAAAATAGATCGAAGGCACTTATAGATGTTGCATGCAGGCATCAAAATAAGGATGTTGCATTGCTTTTCTGGTTGACATTCTCTTGGATGGCTCATATATCTGCACTTTTTGCAAGGGGACACCAATCACTGTAAAAGAAGATGATAGAATTGGCATAAAACAAATTAATGTGCATACAAGTATAAATTAATAAGAACCAATGTGCATATACTTACAAATTAATCCAACGAACCATTTGGGTCTTCTCTACTCTTTATTGTGTCAAGTATTGCCTCATGGTCAGGCTCACAGACCTTCCATAATGTCTTGTTCAAAGGTCTACCCCCATATTTGGTCAAATGAACATTGGATGCCACGACAAGGTTTGAGTAATGAAGAATCTTACGATGCATGTCAAAGTCCTGAAATAGCCAATGTTTGACACTTGAATGTGGGTACCGTCTAAACCATGTTCCAGTAACCACAACTAAGCTTGTAGGGTATTCAATGTTTTCTCCATCTATAATTGGGGCCTCCAATTTCTTTTTGGTCTCAACACAACGACACAAGTAATAGTTTGTTCCCTCTTCATTGTCTTCATCTGCAATAACTGCATAAACATGCCCTGCATTGATATGTGCAAAAAATCTCTTGAAATTTTTCAACATTACGAATACAGTACAAAGTAAGATCTAACGATATGGAATTTCAACAACTAAGAAAGTAGATATATCACCTCATTGAACTAGATCTGATATGTGGTCAAAGTCGACTAATGATTCTATCTGTGTTAGTTCCAATGCCATCAGAGGGCGATACGTGTGAAGTGGGCTAAGATAACTTGTGAACCATTTGTCAACCCACTCCCCTGACTCACAATCATTCCAGTCTTGCATTGTACATGAAGAACAAAAGCATGCCATCTTTCGTGTATCGATACTCCATGAACCTATATTTGAGCTAAGGAAAGAGTGTACCTTGATCCTATTAGTGTACAATAGTCTTCATATGGTGCAATGTTAGTATCATCCATCAACCAAAAAAATCTACGAACTGAAGATGTACCTTCATTACCTGGACCCATCAAAGCATTACACCACTAGACGATTGATTTTGCATCTGTCAACTTTGCACTGTCTTTATACTTTAACTCTTCTCATGCTAATGCTCTTTTCACGCATGCTCCTGCATCATCATGCTCCCCCTTTCCATGTCTAGCCTCACAAAATTTCCACATATGTTGAACACCTCTAATGACATGCATCCTGCACAACCAGTAGAACATGTGCGAGTTCTTGAACTGTGCTGCACAGTTATCAAACCATATTATATGTTGATTGTATTCCATGCTCCTCTGAGCCAAACCACTGTAGAACATCTGGAAGCAACCTTGCACGAACTCTGGAGAATGTGTACGATCATCACTAATGTAAAAGTGGTACTCCCTCAATACATTCCTTTGCTCATATGTACTATCAGATGCATGAATGAATGCTATGTGCACAAATATTGAAACTTGTGTGGAGTTGTAATACTGTGACTGCACTTCATGTTGTGGTTGTAGAGTGTAGTTCTCTACAAAGTCAACCATGGATACTATGCTTCCAACTGGAAAGGTGTCCTTGCATAGCTTGAACTACGTGTCCAACCATCAGGCTCTATGGGTATGCATTGCATACTCAAACAATATACTATCACGAAATGTGGTCATAAATTTGTACACTGGAATCTTCTCAATAACCAAATCACACCTTTTTTCTTGAGACCCATCTTTTGTAGCATATGCCACTATTTTATACTTCCCGAACTCTACTAGTTTTTGTCCCACCTCATCTGTGCTTTCCATATGTTGACATACTGGCATATGCTGGAAGCCACCGCAATGCTCGCATGAACCATCCAAGCATGTTGTCCTATAGAATATCTAACCATCCTCTATTTCACATAATTTTTTTGATAAGAACTCTCTTGAAGATTTTGGTGGGGCTTCTATGCCACAATCCTGCAAATCTAAACATATAGAACGATAAAAATCGTAATGGTTAGAAAATTCAATATGTAGTCTACAACAAAAAGTAGTGTGTGTGTGATTTATCTTGACATAAAAAGGTTTAAGCAGTTCAAAAAATATTTGAGAAATACTAATTTGAGGATAATCATTTTCAAATTTCCGAAAAAATTGGGTTTGAGTCATATCCAAAAAATGCTTTGGATGTGGCTCACGATTTCGACTACCGATTCTCCTTCTTACCACATCCCTTTGATTCGGAGATGGCCTTGTGTATTCTTCCAATACTCTTCAATTAGTGTTCTCAAGGCTTGGACAACTTCTTTATCTTTTCATGATAGTCTCCCCGAGAATGCCCATAATTCATTTCTATCATTGCCCTCAATTCTTTGCCGCCTTTGAATGGCTCTTGATAAAGTTTTTCTACTAATTCCCATTTTTTCACTAGTGTTTTTAATTAGGCGAGCTCTCTTTGTTTGAAAACTTACCAAAGTCGATGTAATGACACGTCGGGTGACATTACTATCCTTTGAGCGTGAGGTTTTACCCACACTCTCATAAGCATCCATTAGATTCTTCACAATATTGTCTTCACTCGATGCATTCGATGTTCTCAACCCAAGAGTCTTCATGATGTTCCTATACTTTACACCCCGCATCATTTCAACAAATAGTTGACATCTTGCAGTCTCATTTAGCCTTTCAAAGAATCATTCCCAAATCTTATCAGCATATCTTCTACAAGTGCATGTTGAAATCTTACCTTCCATGTGCTGCAAAATCTCATCATCAATATTAATCAAATACTTTGGCTTTCTACGCAAAATTCTTGGTGGTGTTCTCCTAGGTACATACATCTCAACATTAGGAATTTCATCAATATTTAATTGAGGTGGGCTAGATTGCATACCTTCGATCAAGGGTGGAGAAGAAGACATACCTTGAGGTTCACATGGGAATGATGGCATACCTTCTTTGTCAATTTCGAGTGATGATGTACTCTCAACTTGAGATGTGTTGGATGGTGTCCAACAATATTCACTTGCAGTAAATGGTGTCCCTCCATATTCACTTGCAATAGATGGTGTCCATCCATATTCACTTGTGCTAGATGGTGTCCCTCCATATTTGCTTGTGCTTAATGGTGTCCCTTCATATTCACTTGTCGTAGAGGGTGTGTCTCCAACTACGGTATCTGAATCTATCTTAAGACGATGCTTTCGCATTCATGCTTGTTGTGCTGCCAATTCTCGTTCTCTTTTTGACGGTTGAGGTTCCTCTACAATCGGTTTGTTTTCACCAATCATTTCCAATTTCTTCTTTTCACGATATGCCGCCACCCAAACTCTCTCCTTTTCTTTCAAGGTTTCATTCTCTTCATCTGTTAGTTTCCTCTTTGTCTTTTTCTTCGGCATGGCGGATAATTTTATCTGTACCATGGTAATGAGACAAATATTAGTTCCTAAAAAAGTGTTGGAGTGGTCTATGTAATGAAATTTTGACCTTGTACAGGGTATTTTGAAGGTGTTTGATGCTTTGGAATGGTCTGGGAAGGCCCGGGTATAGGAGTTTCTATAAACCCTCCCTCTTTGCATTGAAAAATGGGATTTTTTGTATTGGAAGCCTAGTTGAGCGGGTAAGGTCCTAAGACCTAGAAATTATCTTGTATTGAGACCTAATTAAAGACTTTTTTTGGGTTTGGAAGTCTGGTGTGAAGATCTAAGGGTAGTTCCTTTGTAAAATTGGCCTACTTGGAGGCCTAAAATAGTGAAAAAGGTCAGTTTTCTCAATGTTGTCCCAAAGGAGTCATGTGATGGGTTAAGGTATGTCTTGCAACTCTGAAATTGGTGCTACAATCATTCTTTTATTTTCTTGGTGTTTTTGAAAGTTTTGGAGTTAAGGGCCCAAAACTGGTTTTGCACAGTAACTAGATTCCAAGGGTGAAATTTGGGAAATAATGTTTTTGTTTGTTGTCCAGCTTGGAGGAGTGTTGGGATTGGTCCATTACACCTTTTTAATCTTCTTAGATGGCTCTTGAAGGAAAGTTGACATCTTCAATGGTTTTGGGTCCTCTAACTCTACATCAAAAATGAGTATCATAGTTTGAATTGTGTGCATGGTTTGGGAGATACATGTGACAGTTTGTAGATGCTTGGCTACTAGTAATGTGGACAGTGAACAAAGGAACTAAGTTTGTGTGTAAGGGAAGACTTCTGAAAGGTTTCATTTTTGTTGTACTAACTCAAACAAATATTTATTAAGCAAATAATGGTTTGGTTGTGCCTTAAGAATTATAGTTTGTGTTTGTAAACAATGGTGCCATTATGGAAGATTTAAGACAACTTGTGAATGACATAATCATTGGTTGATGTTTTGAGGAACCTAGTTGATTGTAATCAGTTATTTTCAATATTTTCAAGGTGTTTTGAAGGTCCTTAAGGAATTGGGAACTCTTAATGCTAATTTGAGTATACGAATCAAATGTTTTGTGAAGGGAAATATAGTTGAATAAGTGTGTCAAGAAAGGTGTTGATTTCTTCCTTTGTACTGCATCAGTTTGTGCAGAGGTATTGGAAGGTGTTTGGACCCTTCAGAGGAATGGGAGAGGCTTGGAGTTGTCTTAAAGGATGAATTTTGGTGAATGGTTTTGAATTTCTATAATTGGCAAGTGTAAAATGGTAATTGGCAAGTGTAATAATTGTGTATATAATTTGGTAATTTAAAATGTGCATTGAAAACCTAAGGTTATAATGACAAACAAAAATGAAAGCAAGCCATAATAGAATGAAAGAAAATTTGTAAAGACTTCACATACCTTAAAAACCAGACTTTCAAATGGAGGAGTTCAACCCAATTATGTAGCCTTAGCTTCTTCTTTCTTCAAACTCCACAATAATTTGACTTTTTCAAAAGATTTTTCCCTTCCACACTTCAATTGTATATCAGTTTTCAATGGAATTCAAACTTCAATTGATATTATATGTCTTTCAACATGGAAACTCTACTATTCCATGCAAAGGTGGTAAAAAGATCATGGAAAAGGTGATGGAATGTGAAAAAGATGCTTGCACACTTCACAACATCATCAAAAAACTATTTTTTGTCAGAGCACATGCAAAACCAGGGGAATATGCAGACTATGGGCCTTCAAATCATGGGTATATAGAGTTTTTTACCATTTTAGTGGAGTAAAAAATGCGCTCGTGTTATAACTCGAGCGCATTATGTGAAATTTGGTTTTCTTAGTATATAGAGAGGGAGAGAGGGGGAGAGGGGGAGAGTGGGAGAGAGGGAGATAGAGAGGGAGATAGAGAGGGAGGGAGAGAGGGGGAGAGTGGGAGAGAGTGGGAGAAGGGGAGAAGCGGAGCGTGGGAGATCGAGAGGGTGGGAGATAGAGAGGGAGGGAGAGATGGTGAGAGTGGGAGAAAGATAGAGTGGGAGAGAGTGGGGGAGAGTGGGAGAAAGAGAGAGTGGGAGGGAGAGAGGGGGAGAGTGGGAGATAGAGAGGGAGGGAGAGAGGGGGAGAGTGGGAGAAAGAGAGGGTGGGAGAAGGGGAGAAGTAGAGAGTGGGAAACCGAGAGAGTGGGAGATAGAGAGGGAGGGAGAGAGGGTGAGAGTGGGAGAAAGATAGAGTGGGAGAGAG
>VCHN02004818.1:0-11004 GCA_007115665.2 Sequoiadendron giganteum
TGAACCGACCTAGAGTTAAGAAATAATAAAGTTAGGCGAAATAACCTTTTTGCATGTGTAGATTGCGCGGCCATCGGATGAAGTGATTTCAATCTTGACCGTTGCTCACAGACCTTGTAAGGTTTCTGCTAATGTCACAAATATGGTACGAGGCATGTGAGATGCTGCCATCTATCACATTTGATGGTGGGGACTAGTTTTTCTCACCGATAGATGATGATGGATGATGCTGACCCAGACTTAAGAAATAATAAAGTCAAGCGAAATAACCTTTTTGCATGTGCAGATTGCGTGACCGTCAGATGAAGTGATTTCAATCTTGACCGTTGCTCGCAAACCTCGCAAGGTTTCTGATAATGTCACAAATATGGTGTGAAGTGTGTGAGATGTTGCCATCTGTCACATTTGATGGTGGGGACTAGTTTTGCTCACTGATCAATGATGAAGGTTGATGCCGATAGCTGTTTCCGTACCAACGCATCGTGGCCGTTCCTCGCTGACCTCACACAATTAAAACTGTAGTTTCAATAATGCTGCGAGGTGTGCGATTTGGTGGCATGTGAACTTTGATGTTGTGCACTGATAAGAAAGGTGGGGCCCATTTTCGTGCTGATGTGATTCTTGGTAGGTGAATATCCTGTTCGTTTGGTGATTGGAGGGAGAACGTGGAATTTTCAAACTATTTTGACTAAATCTGAGCCGTTCTCCTAGCCAACATTGTGATTGATCAATGACTTGTATTTAAAAATAAACTGGTATTGTACTATAGCCATTTTATCTCACGCGAGTGAATGGTAATGGCCGAGTTCAACTTTTCCTGCATAATTAAATGCTAAAATTTGTGAATTGCTTGGTATCAAGTGAAGCAAGCTATGGTTACAATTTCTCAATTTTTCTACCTTGGATGTTCAGCGATTGAAACTGTAATTAGCACGTATGCCATTTCTTGTAAATTTAGAAGATATTATGGTTGCTTGCCGGACAATTCATGATTGTTTCCTATTTTTGTTCTTGAAGAATTGATTGAATAGATTCGCTTTTAGAGCTTGTCTAAATAATTTCTAGGTATTTTTGAATATTGAAGAATTTTCTGTAAAGGCTAAAGGAGAAAATTGTAATTATTTGCTATTTGAAAAATAAACAAACCCTAGTTCAAATTATCATTAGTCTAGTATAAATGGCACCCAAGGCCCGAAGTTCTGGTTCTGAAACCACTACTAGGTCTTTATCCCAAGATATTATTGATTTGTTACAACCCTCTACTAGCAAGAAGTAGGAGGGAAAGGTTTTGTTCAATGGGCCTCGAATCTTGGAAGGATTGACAGACAAGCAATGTGCAATTCAAGATGCCGAGTTACCATACACCGGGTGGCAGTTGTTCTCCAATTGGTTTGGGAACAAGAATTTGTCGGTTCCTTTGTGAAACCCCTAGAGGTTAGACTTGGGTAAATTGGTGGTTCCTAATGTTTATATGGATATAGATCTTTTAAAGGACATTGCTACTAGATATGACCCTATGGCCTGAATTGTCAGAACACATGCTGGTTTGCAGATGATTAAGATAACCAAAGAACAAATTGCAGAGATTTTCAAATTGCACGAATGGATTCAGGATATGTTTCCTATCGACTTGGAGGTTTTCAGACAAGAATATAGAAATACTAGGGGTTTTTTCAGAACATCCTTGTTAATACCTCATTTGGCAGTCTCAGGAAGAGGAAAAATCAGAAGAAGGTAGTAATTAGCAAGAATGAGCCTGAACCTTTTCTTGTGGACTATTTCTCCAGTTATTTCAAGAAGACTGTTTGTGCTTTATGTCAAGTTCTAGGAGTCAGCTTAAAGAAAACCTTGCCTACCGATATTATGTATATGGCAGTAAATCTCCAGCACCCAAGTTTTAAAGTAATATATGATTTTTCCTCTTATTTGGCAGAGAAGATGCACACGGGTCTGGTAGCCCTAAAGGAGGGGAAGATATGGGTTGGATTTGGATGGTATTCCTTGTTAATCCACATGTTTCTATATAGGGGTTAGGTTGTGTTCAGAAAAGATATGGAATTAAAGAAGAAGGAAGGAAACATTTAAATGTCTGTCCAATATTGGACTAAGATTCTTGACATGCATGATCATAAGTTTGATTATGTAACTTTCCATAATGTCTTTGGTTCTAAATTAAGGGAGGCTCTGGTTCGTGACCCCCCAAGGATCCCAAAATAAATTCATGACTTCTTGAGGCTGACGAAGAGAAGGCCTGAATTGAACATAATGCACAATTGGGGAGACATTATCCCCTATCGTAATACCATAGTTTATAGGATTTTTGGCACTAATGTCAATCCAAAGGTTCTACCAAGGGAGGTGCCCCTTAGAATTGGATTTTTGGAAATCATGAGGCAGTTGGGGGGCACTCAGGAACTACACTTGCTAGCTAAATAGAAGAAAGGTTCTTTCTTCCCTGAATATACAGCATTTTCCAATTTTGTTATGGCAAAGGGAGGATTGAAGGAGTTGCATCAATTACTTGGGTCTTATAGGCTAAGGATTGTACATCCCAGGAATCATGATCCTGAGGGTTTTATCTCTCAAATGAAGGCAAAACATCAGATAGGAGATTTTTTCCACAACTTCTACTTTCCTGAGGACATCATGAGGAATATTTTTGATTTGGAATTACAAGATGATAGAAAGGCACTATACATTGCCTACTCTAAAATGGTAAAAAGTAAGCAGGAGAAAATACCTGGTTTCAATCCCATACCTAATGCTAAAGATGAGTTTAGTAGGGAAATGTATGCTATTGATAATTTTGAGAGCTTGGTTGGGATTTTGAAAGATGAAAGGGTTGTGGAAGAAAGGGGAAAATCACAAACCATCGAGGAGTACCCTGAGGTAAAGGAAGAGGAGAGGCCTACTTATCAGCCCCAAAAGAAGATAAGGGTTTTTTCTAGAAGAAAGGGAAGTAGGGCTGAAGATGTTGCTAAAAATTTTGCACCATCTTCTTCAAGGTAGTCAGTACCAAATGTTGTTGATTTGGATTCTCCTCCAAGTTTTTTAGAACAAACTTTCCCACCATCACCAAAGAGGCAGAGGGTTGAAAGGGTAAAGATTGTTGATTGTGATGGATGAGGATGATGACATTATTGTCACTCTAGATGAAATGCATCCTGAGATGCCATTGGACCCAGTTGATATTGCAACAGGTTTAGGTATAGTTTCTTTGAGGTTAGGAAAAAATGAAATCAAAGGAATAACAAGCAATGATGACTTGAGAATAGAAGCCTACAGAGAGTTCATGATGGATGACTCTTTTATTCAAACCGGTGCTTTTAAAGATTTTGTGTGGAGAGCACATACTGCATTATATGTTGAGAAGGTGGCACATGAGAGAAGTCTGCATCTAGAGCTCCCAGAGAAGGTAATTCAAGCTAAGTTCAGGGAACAGATGAGAGAAAAATTCAAAGCAATAACACCAAAGTAGGGCCGAGAATCAGTACAAAAAATTGGAGTATTGCTACTCCCTGAATGGGATATCACTGATGTTGTGGTGTTTGACACAATAAGAAGGGCTAATAAGCCACTTCTTGCTACTGAAGAGGAGGCTACATTGGCACTCAAGGGATCGGCCTTTAGTGAGGAATGGGATGCATTGGCAATTTGGTCCCTATCTACTGGCTCTAGAAAGCCAATTGTTGTAGAACCTTCTGACTTCAGCGGTCACTTGGTTGTGAGGAGAGTTGCTAACACCCCAGCATTGGAAGCTAATGATATGGTGATGAATGTTGCCAGATTCACCAGAGCAATTGTTGAAGATTTGACCAAGGAGCGGGATACTCTGAGAGGCCAATATAATGACATTATTTATTATTGAATATAATAAGAGTCAACAAAAGGTAGCAGAATTAGAAACTGAATTGGCTTTATTGAGGCAACAAATGGATACCATGAGATCTCAAAAGCAAGCCAGTTCTAGCCACACTGTTTTTGACCCACCAGTAGAGCAGTCTCAACCTCCTACACAAGCACAGTCTTTGGCTATTGTTCCATATAATATGGGACAAGTGCCTATCGCTATTGAGAGGGCTACTAGCTCTGGAGGGGGACTTTCTAGGGAGAAACTGATTCATCAGGTTGAAGAATATAAGGAGATGGTAAAGCGAATCCGGGATGTAGCAGGGAGAAGCAATGTAGTGATAGTGGACACTATTTTGAAACATTTAAATAGAAGGGTCCAGAGTAAGCTAAACAATGTTCATGCAAATTATGTCCTAATGTTGCAAGCACTAAAAATGTTTCCAAGGGATAAAGAATTGGCCATCCCATTGCTAAAAAAATGGAGCCCTAGAATGGAGAAGTTGAAATTCATGGTAGTAGGGGCAAAACAACATGGTGATAAATATCCTACTGTTATTGCAACATATCAATTGGTCAAGGGAATTGTTGAGCAGAAGTTTCAGGGATTTGCCACCCCAATGGAATCCAATATTAAATTGCTGAAAGATGTGTATGATGGAAAGGACCTGTCCCCATTACCTCCTATTTTACATAGTCAAGATGAAGTCAAACCCTTGCAGGTTTGGAAGGAGAAAATGAACAATATAATGATGTCTCAAACACATGAGATATGCAAAATCCTGACATCCGCATGCTAGAGAATACATTGGAAAAGTTGTCTTTTGTTATAAGTTTCTTAGATAACTTTGATAAAAAGGCCACATTAGTAATGGTAAAGTATGCTCCCTATCGAAACAAGGCTGATCAGGTTGTGGCTTTCCAGTGGCCTTCTGAGGAGGAATTTTAATTATGGAAAAAGGTGTTCACTGATGAACTGGAATTATGAGTGTTATAGTCAAGAATTGCAACTTGGTCATGTATAATACAGGTCTGGCCTTAGATATTATATTCTAAAATTGCATTCTCCTTTTGACTCCAAGTATAGGGTGTTGAGGTGGAGTTAATACTATAACGGTTAAGCATGCCTTCGATGTATGGGGAGCGGCCTTTGGAGCGATGTTTTCTTTCCTCCTTATCAACTAATGATGATCTTTGTCTTATGCTCTCCACTCGCATAATTGTAACTGAATCAAGAGTTAGCGGTCCAATTACAAATGGACATGTGTACTCTCCGACCTGAAGCTTGTTGGCTCCCTTGTTTTATGAAAGGGAATTCTGGGCCGAGAGAGTGGTTGGTTGAAATATCCAAAATATGAGAAATAAGAGTCTAGTAATATAGAGAGTATGAATTGTAAGTCCAGGTTTTAAAAAGTTTTGAGTCAGATTGGAGAACTTTGTTAATCATGGGGTTTTTGAGCATGTTTGTATTAAACTCGTGAATATTTGGAGTTTATTTTCTCTCCTATTGTGTTATGTTACATGGATTATTAATGAAATATCGATCAAAGATGATTTTAATTGATTTTCATTTGTTCTTTATTGTGAATTATGTTTAACTACAACTCTAGTTCAAAGGATCGATGAAATGCTTTAGTTAACCAGTAAATTCATGCAATATAACAAATAGGATTCATAAAGGAGTAATAAACTCAGGTATAGATATATGGGTTGTAATGCAATTCATAATAGATCATAAGTGTTCAAAATGAAATTTACCCTGTAGTTCAGTTTTCTCTTTTGACTCCTTGCGCTAGGATATGGCATTGGAATTCTAATTACGTTTTATTCTCGTATGTTTTGTGTTATGGCATCAGGATATTTTACTCAAACATTTCCTATCAATTTACTTTATGTGAAGTTTGCGATTCTCTGTTAAATGGACATGAATCTTTTTTATCATATAGCCAATTTCTTGAAGGATTTGATCCTTTAACATTAATTGGGGATCAAAAGAGACATGAATGGTAATCTTTGTAGCTCAGCTCCCGCTCGTTTGAAGTTTGAATTTTTGCTCACATGGTGGACTCTGTCGTGGGGGTTCCCAAGGGTCCCCTGGCCCCCCCCCCGACCCATGCTCTCCTCCTTTGAGGGCGTGTCTGGTGGGTACCACCTCTATAGGTTCGGTGCTTTCGCCTATGGGCATTTTGTGGGATGAGGTGCCTCCGGGTGTCTCTTTTGCACCGGCGGTTGAGCTTCCTCCGGCTGCCGGTTGGAAGGATGTTTTGAATAGTGGGTATCTAGCCTCCTCGTTATCAATCTCCCCTAAGCCGGTCACATTTTTTGAAGACTGTGTTTGATATTCCTGATACGGTTAGTGACAAAATCCTTTCCTCTATGGAGAATGCGGTGGTGGGGAGATTCCTCTCCTATCGTCTGATGGTGGATATGGTTAGAAAGTGGGTGAACATGAAATGGAGGCTTAAGGGCAGTGTGTAGATACGTGTGATGGCTAGCAGTCTCTTCCTTTTTCGATTTACTGCTGCTGAAGATTTGGTGCATACCCTGTCTTCGGGCCCATGGGTTTATGGGAAGCATAGCCTCGCTTTGTGTAGGTGGAAGCCTGGGTTTGATCCTATTGTTGACCTTAACATGTTGGCTCCTATTTAGGTGTGACCACTAGGCTTACCTCTTGAGTTTTGGGATGAAGCCATATTCAAGGCTGTCGGTGACTCATTGGGTCAGTTCGTTACTCTGGATGCTGTCACTAAATCTAAATCAAGGTTAGTATTTGCTCGTTTCTGCATCAATATTTGCGTAGATAAAGTTCTTCCTAATTCTATCAAGCTTTGCTCCAAGCTGGGGAATTGGGTACAACCTGTTTGTTATGAAAACGTAGTGGTTTTTTGTCAAAGGTGTGCCAAAGCTGGGCACCTTATCACTAATTGTAAATCATCAGCCAGTAGGGAGACTATGGATGTGCCTGACCCCAAGATTTCGTCTAATTCCAAGATTCCGGTGGTGGAAGTCTTGAAGCCTTCGGGTGGTTCGGAGATTGTTCCCCCAATTTTGGTTCAGTCTCTTGTGCTTTCTCCACATCCCCACTCACCTGGTGTTTCTCACCCTGTCCCGAACCCTAGTGGCTCTTTGGTGTTGGGAACCTCCACTCGGGAGGTCTCATTTTATCGGGTTCCTCAGTTGTCGCTACTTTGTTTATGGGGGCTTCTGAAGAGGGTTTTGGCCCTAGGTCTTCGGCTATTGATTCGCTGTCCTTTAATTTGGGGACTTGTGGGGATTTGGTTGAAGAAGGGGAAATTTGGGAGGAGGAAAGTTTAGGTTTGGTTGAAGAATCTACTAAAAACCTGGAATGTTTAAAGTTGGAGAAAGTTGTAGAGGAGGGGATCTGGACCACGCCTAAGAAGAAGGGTAGGAAGAAGAAGGAAAATGTGGGTGGGGATTCCAAGCCTGGGAGGCCCTTGCAGAGGTCCACCAGAACGCGTGAAACGAAAAATGAGATTGCCTCGGGGAAGAAGAAGACATTAGAAGTGTCCTCAAAAAAAGGTCATAAATGAGGATTATGTCTTGGAATATTCAGGGATTTAATAGTGCGCACAAACAGCGTGCCCTGAAGAACTATATAGTGGAGCATAAGATTGATGTTTGTCTCCTGCAAGAAACCAAGATGATGAAGATTAATTTTGAGAAGGTTGTTAACTTTACTTGGCCTAATGCTTCTTTTATCCATAGTGATGCTGAGGGTGCTTTGGGGGGATTGATAGTGCTTTGGAATCCTTCTGGTTTTCAGGGTCAAGAATTATTTCATTGTAAAAATAGCATTGGGGTTTTGTTTTTTGTTAATGGAGAAGTTTGGTCAATAATTAATATTTATGCCCCCAACCAGAGGAACTTGAGGAATTTCCTTTGGAGGAACATAGTGACTCAAATTAATAGGAATAAAGGTGGTCGGTGGCTTGTTGTTGGAGATTTCAACTCTCCCTTACTACCATCTGAGAAAAGTGGGGGTCTCCTGGATTACACTGACAACATGACTGATCTGGCAAACTTTTTGTGTTCTTCGGGGTTAATTGATATTGATCTTTGGGGACAACATTTTACCTGGTCTAATAGAAGGGCTAGTGCTGATCTGATTCAGGTTAGGTTTGACCGTTTCCTCTGTTCTCCCCAATGGACCAATACCTTAGGTGCCAACCTTGTTGCTCTTCCTAGGACGGTTTCTGATCATAACCCTCTCCTGTTAACCACTAATATTCATCCTTCAAGTGGGCCCTATCCCTTTCGGTTTCAAATAATGTGGAACTCTCACCTTGACTTTAAGAAGAAAATTGCTGAATGGTGGAATATCCTTGTACAAGGGTCTCCTATGTTTAGGCTATGCTACAAACTTAAGCATATTAAACTGATGGTTAAAGGTTGGAACAAGAATGTGTTTGGAGATGTTTTTCAAAGGAAAAAATAGATTGAGGGGAGGTTAAAGTTTCTACAGAAGAATATGGATGAGGGAGATGTCAGTCAATAGGTTAATAATCAGGAAAATGAGGTCAGAAGGGAATGGGAAAAAGTTCTAAAAAATGAGGAGGTATTCTGGAAACAAAAATCGAGGATCCAATGGTTGAGAGAAGGAGATAGGAACACGTCTTTTTTTCACGTATCTGCTGTCAAACATCGAAAAAGGAAAAAAAATTCTAAACTAATAAGTAACTCTGGGGAGGTGATTTCTAATCAAGCTCTTATTAAGTCCTATGCGGTTAATTATTTCAAGGAGGCTCTCTTGGCCCCTACAGGGGGGCCCAACTCGGTTCTAGATTGTTTGGTTCTCCGAGACCTCCCTACGTCCATCTCTTTGGAGGATAACTTGGGCATTCTTAGGAGTGTTTCCATGGATGAGGTTCGGTTGGCTACTTTTAGCATGGGGGCATTCAAAGCTCCTGGTCTTGATGGGTTTCCCTTTGCATTTTTTCAAATTTTTTGGGATACTGTGGGTTGGGACCTTGTGCTCACGACTAGGGACTTCTTTAAATCTGGTAAGATCCTTAAACAAATGAATCAGAACTTCATTGCCCTTATACCTAAGATTAGTGAGCCACTTTCTATGGCTGACTTCCGGCCTATTAGTCTTTGTAACACCATCTCAAACCCCTACTTGATAAAATTATTAGCCACACTCAAAAGAGGTTTGTCCCAGGTCGGCATATTCTTGATGCTGCTTTGACTACCCATGAACTATTTCACTCAATGGATAGAGGTAATAATGCAGGAATGGTGCTTAAACTTGATATATCCAAAGCCTACGACAAGGTTCTATGAGAATTCATCCCAAAGGTCCTAGCTAAGTATGGCTTTAACAGGCTGGTCATTGAGCTCATTATGGAGTGTGTTAGAACTGTTAAGTTTTCGGTCCTGGTTAATGGTTCCCCCTATGTTTTTTCCTCTACTGGGAGAGGGCTTAGGCAGGGTGACCCTCTATAACCCTACCTCTTTATTATGGTTGCAGATGTGCTTAGTAGGAATTTTACTAGTCTGTTGTCAAAGGGCTCCATATCTAGTGTTAGAGTGGCTACCTCTCTTTGTCCGATTGTTGTGTAGCAATTCGTGGATGATACTTATCTTTTTGGGAAGGCCTCAATTATGGAGGCTAGGAAATGGAAAGCTTGTCTTAACAGCTATGCCTCCTGCTCTAGATAGTGCATCAACTACAACAAGAGTAAGATATAATTCTTTAATTGCTCTCCTACTTTGGAAAACAAGGTGACTGCGATTCTCGGATGTGTCAGTGATTCTCTCTCGTCAGTGTATCTGGGGCTTCCACTCACAGTTAAGGAGGTTCAACCGGAGTTTTGGAACTCTATTCTGGAGAGGATTCAAAGGAAATTGGTTGGGTGGAAGGGTTCCTTACTTAGTCATGCTAGCAAATTATAGCTCCTTACTGCAGCCATACAAGGTATACCCACTTACTTTTTGGCTATCTTTAGGATGCCCATGTATATAGTGGAAAAGTTAGAAAGAATTCAAATGTATTTTCTTTGGGCTGGTGCTGAGGAGATGAAGAAAATTACCTTGGTTAAATGGGAAAAGGTTAGTCGGGCTAAAATTTATGGGGGGCTTGGAATAAGGAAGATTGTGCCTTCTAACAGGGTGTTGATTGCCAAGGTTGGGTGGATCAATTAAGGAACTCCAAGGACTGGTGTAAAAACTTGAATGCTAAGTATCTCCAAAATAGGCCTTTGATTGATTGTCTTTGAGAACCCCACCCTCTTGGTTCCGTCATTTGGAGGAGTATTTGCAGCATTCAAAGTCTGCTAAAAAAAGGGATAAAATGGAAAATGGGGAATGAAATCAAAATTAAATTCTGGGAAGATGCTTGGCTCTTAGATTTCCCTCTGGCTTGTTCTGATTTTAGGGGGTGATGAGTGTTGCTCAAAGATTCTTTGGGATTTATATTAGTGACTATGTGTCTGGCCCTGTTGGTGCTAGGATTTGGAGAGAGCTTTCACTTTGCTGCCCCCACTCGCCAGTTCTTAGTGGTCTTGCCAAATCCATCCAGGTGTTACTCTCCAATTTTAGATTTCCTTCCTATGATAAAGAGGATGAATTCTTTTGGGCTTTAGATAAATAGGGGGACCTCTCAGTTAGATCCACTTATAGACTGCTGACTAATGATAGTTCTGTGGAGGAACACTGGAGGATGGTTTGGAATAGGCGCATGATCCCTAAAATAAATTTCTTCTGGTGGACGACCTGCCACAATAGGATTCTGACCCAGGACAATTTGAGAATCCAGGGATTATGCTCTCCCAATAGATGTTTTCTCTGCAAAGAGGGGGAAGAAATTGTTAATCACCTCTTTCTACACTACCCGTATGCTGCTGAAGTGTGGGGGATGGTTATTGAGAAACTTGAGATTTAGTGGGTTATGAGCAAGGACCTTGTTTCATTTATTTTGGGCTGGAATGGGCCTTTTTTGCATCCTCTAGTTAGTGAAATTTGGAGACAGACCCCCCCTATCATAGGTTGGTGTTTATGGAAGGAGAGGAATAACCGGGTCTTCAGGAATGTTGAGTGAAGCCCCAAGGAGGTGTTTGGGATTGGTGTTCGGCTCATAGAGGAGAATATCTTCCTCTTTGATGGAAAAATTTCGGAGTTTGGGCCGAGGGACTT
>VCHN02001399.1:0-22638 GCA_007115665.2 Sequoiadendron giganteum
CCCTTTCCTTCTCTCTAGGGTGTCTCCCTCCCACTCCCTCTCCCTCCCTCTCTCTATCTCTATGGATTAGGGTTTAAGGGTTGAGGGATTAAGCCTCACTTATGTCACAATCCCTCTCTGCTAGGCCTCACTTACCTCCCACCCTACTTTCTTAGGTCTCTCCTTCCCACCCCCTCTCTCCCACTTTGACTCCCTCTCTCTGAAGTCTCTCCTTTTTAGAGGAACATATTTGATGTTCGCCAAATGGGTTTTACCTTGAAACAGTAAAAATAAGGGTTGACTCCGTGATTCAGGCCCACATTTTCCTGTGTTTGTCTGGTTTAGTGCTTTATCCGAGTCAGAAACACCTTTTTTTCTATAGTTGACTTCATATTGTACCAATCTATGCTTGATCCATCATCTTTTTACCACTAATCTCCATGGTAGAAAACGTAGAAGAAGATATTTTGAAGTTTCTACATCATTTTACATTATCTGAGGTAATATATTCATTTTGGTAAATTGAAATGTTTGTCTTTAGTATATTTATTTGTTTTTGACAATATAAACTAAATTTCCTTAATGATTTTATTAATCATAACAATTGGACTTAGAATTCAACATTGAATTAGATGGGATTTGCATAAAAAAGTTCAATTTTTAGATTTGCATAAAAAAGTTCAATTTCTATGAGTTTGAAGAACAAAAAAAATAAAAAACATGACATTTACTTATGAATTCTATTTGCATTGCTTATAGTGGTCCATTTCCAACATGGCTAGTGGAATTCACTATATTTCATTCTTTTTCCAACTAATTTGGAAATTTTTTATTTTCATCTAATTTGGAAAACCTCATTGCCAAAGAAATAGTGAATAATGATAAGATATAGCATCACAAACCCTTCTTTGAATCCATATTCTTCATGACTTTGTTGACAATCAAAAATTTGGTTTTGAGAAAAATAAACACAAGGGTCTCTAGTTTTCATTTAGGTGGCAGCAATTTATACCCTAGGTTTGTGATTCTCATTGATTTGTTGTATTGAATGGTTTCCACCCCTCTCTGCATCAATTTTTTTGTAAAATGCATTACTTACTTTTGTTCTATGTGTGTTTGTGGACATGTAGCATTCAAGGTCATGCCGAGGAAATGACCGAAGCCTCTAACACCAGAAGAGCGTGCAGTTAAAAATGTAGGGAGAAGAGAATAAAAAAATGTAGCTTGTGAAGCAAAGGAATTGCAGCCCATATAGCCACAAACTTATGTGCAATCTAAGAGAGATGTCAAATTGGCAAAACAAAAGGCACTAATGAGGAAAGTTCGTGGAAGGACAGGAATGAATACAGAAGTTGGGGGCACATCATCAACCATAGGTGAAGCTCAATGCACATCTCCAGTTGAAGACACATTGACAACAACATGTGGTTTTCCAGGTACATCGGAAATCACATCTCCAATTTAAGACACACCATCAAAAACATTGCATTTTGAAATTACATCAGCAAACACATCTCTATTTGAAGGAACTCCACAAACGACATCTCAAGTTGGAGGTACAACATCGTTTACATGTCAATCTCAAGGTATTTCATCAATTGCACCTCCAATTGAAGGTACACGATCTATCCCCGATGTTGTTGACCTTCCCAATATTGACACAAATTTACATTTGAGAACTCCTCCTAGAGTTTTGCATAGAAAACCTACATTTTTTATTGATATTGATTCCAATGTTTTGAAATGGATGCCTAATAAGATTCCAAAATGTACATGTCAAAGATATGCAGAAAGGATATGGAGTTTGTTTTTTGCGAAGCTAAGTGAGGGTGGAAGATGCCAACTATTTGTTGAAATGATGAGGCAACTCAAATTTAGGCCCACCATGAAGGCTCTTGGGCTAAGAGTTTTGAATGACTCAAGTGAAAATTCCATTGTAAAGAACTTGATGAGTGCATACGAGAGCGTGGGTTCCACCTCACGCACGAAGGATAGTTGTGCCACACGACGTGTGATGACAACAACACTGTTAAGCAGTCAAACAAGGAACAAGGTGAACCTTACAAAGGCAAGTAAGTCTTTGAAAATAAGTAGATCATCTCTAATGAGAGCCAAAGGAAGGTGTGAAAGAGTGGAGGATCCAAATAGCAATGAGTTATGGGCATTTTCGGGTAGAGTGCCACGGAAAGACACAAGAATTGCTCAAGGCTTGAGATCTTTAATTGTGAATTATTGGAAGGATAACACAAGGACCTCTCCTAATCAAAGAGATGTTTGTAAGAAGGAGAATTGGTAGTAAAACCGTGAGCCACATCCAATGCATTATTTGGATACCACTCAAACCCAATTTTTTGCTGATTTTGTACAAAAGTTTCCTAAAATTAAAATATGTCAAAGGTATTTTGAAATGCTAAAGCCTTTTTATGTCAAAATAAATCACACACACACTACTTGTTGTTGTAGGGTTCATATTGAGTTTTCTAACCATTATGATGTTTATCGACGTATATGTGTAGATATGCATACTGACAATGTTTTGCAGGAATGTAACATAATTCCTCCACCTAAATCGTCAAAGAAATTTTTGTCTTCCATTTTATGTGAAAGAGAGGATGGTCAATTTTTTTACAAAAAATCATGTTTGGATGGCACATGTGATCATTGTGGTGGCATGCAACATTCGCCAATTTGCCAACACATGGCTAGTACACACACAATTGGAGACAAAATTGTGGAATTTGGCAAATATAGGACAGTGGCATACAGTCTAAAATATGGGAAAGAAGCAAAGAAGTGTGAATTGGTCAGTGATAAGATTCTAGTGTATCATTTTATGGGCATTTTTCATGATTGGGTGGTTTATGATTATGCAACGCATACACACAGAGCACAATGGTTGGACTCACAGTTCAAGTTATGCAAGGACATATTTCCACTTTGTCATATCGTTTCAGTTGTCGACTTCACTAAGAACTACACACTACAACCACAGAATGAGGTGTAATCACAGTACTACAACTCTATGCAGGTTGCTATATTTGTACATATAGCATTCATTCATGCAAATGATAGTACAGAGGAAAATAGGAAATTATTAAGGGAGTATCACTTTTACATCAGTGATGATCACACACATTCTATAGAGTTTGTTCAAGGTTGCTTTCATATGTTCTATGCCGATCTGGCTAGCAGGGGCATATCATTTAGTCAACATATCATATGGTCAGATAATTGTACATCACAATTCAAGAACGCTAGAATGTTTTACTGGTTGAGCAGGATGCATAGGATTAGTGGTGTTCAACATATGTGGAACTTCTCAGAGGCCGGGCATGGAAAGGGGGAGCATGATGGAGCAGGTGCATGTATCAAAAGAGCCCTAGCACGAGAAGAGTTAAAGTACACAAACAGTGTAAAGTTGACAGATGCAAGATCAATTGTCCAGTGGTGCAATGGTTCAATGGGTCCAAGTAGTGAAGGTAATTCTTTAGTTCATAGATTTTTTCATTTAGTAGATGATACTAACATTGCAAAATATGAGGATTTTTGTACACTAATAGGATCGAGCGAGCTACACTCTTTTAGAAGCTCCAATGCAGGTACATGGACTATCCATACAAGGAAGATAGCATGCTTTTGTTATGCATGTACACTTCAATCATGGAATGATTGTGAGTCAACAGAGTGGGTTGACGAATGGTCTATAAGAATTCTAACCCCACTTGACACTCATCAACTCCCGACGGCTCTACAAATCACAGAGATGCAATCATCCATTGACTTTGATCATGTATCGGACCTACTAGAACCAAGTAATATATCTTACTTACAAGTTTTACTATGTTGCTCAGTAAATAAATCTACCAAGATGAACATATCAATGCAGGGCACATTTATGTGGTGATTGCAGATGAAGACAATGAAGAGGGTACAAATTATTACCTGTGTCATTGTATTGAGGCCAAAACGAAATTGGAGTCCCCTGTTATAGATGGAGAAAACATAGAATATCCTACAGGTTCGGTGGTTGTTACTGGAACATGGCTTTGAAGGTAACTAGTTAAGAATGTTGCAGTTTGGTTGTTTGAGGACTTCAACACGTATCAAAAAATTCTTCACTATTTGAACCTTGTTGTCGCCACCAATGTTCATTTGATCAAATATAAGGGTAGACCTGCGAACAAGAACTTGTGGAAAGTGCATGAGTCTGACAACGAGGCAATACTCGACACAATAAAGATTAGAGCAGACCCAGATGGCTCCCTAGATTGATTTGTAAGTATGCACATTGAATTTGTAAAGCCATGTTATTGATCACTCTTTTGGACCAACACCTTGCAATAAGGCTTTTTCACGATTACTGTTTGATGTCATATGCATTTACGACTGTCATTGATCCTTTTCTGATTGTGATTGTAGGTAATACTGAAGTTTGTCAAAGTATATAAGAAAATAACATCGGTTGCTGGTGCAAGTTTTCAGTGGTATCAGAAACATTGGTTACTGGTGCATTTTCTGGTTGTCAATCTTCTCTTTCTTTTCCATCTCCTAGATTTATCAGATTCTTATATGCTACACATTTTATGTTAAGCCTCTCAGTGATATATTTAAAATTTATACATAGGGTCATCGAGAGATGATAAAGTAGCGAAGGGGCACATCACCATTGTAGTTCCTTCAATCGGCCTCCTTATCTAGCATGCATGAAGGTGATAGTAGGTCTCATCAGCTGTATGATTGACATTATTTAGTTATTGCTCTTTTAATGATTTTTATGTGAGTCTATGTCTAAGATTGAGAGGCTTTTGCAGGTTTTTTGTGGACCAAATTCCTATGATACTACACAACCACAGAGAGGCTACTACCCATGTGTTTCATAGGGAGCAGGGGATGTACATGTTTTGAACCATTTTGGAATGCAAATAGTTGGGCCAGCTGAGGTGGAATGGAAAAACGAAACTGGGCAACAACTCCTTTTTTCCTTTTCTCAAGTACAATATATTTCATGATTTGTGTTGGAAATGGGAGGATTATTTCCCTGCATGTATTGCTACAAGTATTGACAAATGGGAAGCTTTTCAATATGTTCTTCCATCACTATTGTAATATTTGTCATTGACTTACTGTATTTTTTGAAGATTCCACATTCATAAGGACCTATTGTTGGATACACAACCATAGCTCTTGGAGTCTTGAGACACTGACTGACATAGACTTGATAGTCAACCGGATCGATCCCTTAAGGGTCCAAAGTGCAAAATGGCTATGAAATGTAGCATGCTATTACTCGGACACCGTGACACTTATAAACTTTTCATTTGATCCTACAAGATCATGTTGGGCCCATCTACAATAACCTCTCTCGGTTTCGGCTATCTCGAAGGCATTTTCCTGTGCTGGCGAATTTTCACTCGGAGAAAAAGTTGTCAAATGCAAGTAGTTGAAAGTTGCAAAGTGGTGCAACTTTCATTTTGTAGCTCGTGTGACCAAACGGACTGTTCCAACGCATCCGGGTGGGTACGTTTACGCTAGGCACGGTCCTCTTTTGTACCCAAACATGCAGAATCGCTCTGAGCTACGTTCAACCGGATCGATCCCTTAAGGGTCCAAAGTGCAAAATGGCTACGAACTTCAGCATGTTATTACTCAGACACCGTGATGCTTAGAAACTTCTTGTTTGATCCTATGGGATCACATTGGGCCCCTCTACAATAACCTTGCTCAGAGGCTTTTTCCTATGGTGGCTAATTTTCACTCGAGGAAAAAGTTGTCAAATGCAAGTAGTTGAAAGTTGCAAAGTGGTGCAACTTTCATTCTGCAGCTCGTGTGACCAAAAAAATTGTTCCAATGTGTCCGGGTGGGTACGTTTATGCTAGGCATGGTCCTCTTTCACACCTAAACATGCGGAATCGCTCTGAGCTATGTTCAACCGGATCGATCCCTTAAGGGTCCAGAGTGCAAAATGGTTGTGAAATTCAACATGCTATTACTTGGACACTGTGACGCTTAGAAATTTCTTGTCTAATCCTACAAGATCACATTGGGCCCATCTACAATAACCTCTCTCAGTTTTCGCTACCTCGAAGGCATTTTCTTGTGCTAGCAAATTTTCACTCAGGGAAAAAGTTATCAAATGCAAGTAGTTGAAAGTTGCAAAGTGGTGCAACTTTCGTTCTGCAGCTCGTGTGACCAAACAGACTGTTCCAACGCATCCAAATAGGTATGTTTACGCTAGGCTTGGTCCTCTTTCGTACCTAAACACGCAGAATCGCTCTGAGCTACGTTCAACCGGATTGATCCCTTAAAGGTCCAAAGTGCAAAATGGCTGCAAACTTCAACATGCTATTACTCAGACATCGTGATGCTTAGAAAATTCTAGTTTGATCCTATGGGATCACGTTGGGCCCCTCTACAATAACATTGCTCGGTTTTCGCTATCTCGGAGGCTTTTTCCTATGGTGGAGAATTTTCACTCAAGGAAAAAGTTGTCAAATGCAAGTAGTTGAGGCATATTATCAAACAATTCACTGCCTTGTCTATGGTTTGTCATGGCATTCCATCACCATGAGACCACTTTTCTTTGAGGCATTTTTTCAAAAATTTCAATGGCTTGTCTATGCTATTGCTTACTATTATGCTTTCATAGATTTTTTCCAAGCATCCATAGCTTGTTCAAAAGCATCTGTTTTAGGCTTTTAGCCATAGCAAGAAGTCAATGAACTATTTGATAAAATGATTTGGTAGACATATATGAAAAATGTCGTAGCACAGACAAGGGAATGAACTATTTGAATAAATACCTCAAAGAAATGTGGTCTCATGGAATGCCATGACAAGCTAAAGCAATTGGCAGCTGCTCCTAGTTATTAGTTATGCAATGTGAAGTAATTGCATAACTGCTTAGGTTGACTTTGTCAAAAGCTATATTGTAATTGAAATTTTGTCATCTATCAGCATCTAGTTATTCGTTATGCAATGTGAAGTGATGCTTTGAGTTTGAAAGATGTGCAATGCATGAATAAAAACTACAAAAATCTATTTTCTACATTTCATTAGATAAACTCTTTATTTTATTTGCTCTCTATATCTCTATGCTATGGAAATGCCTTTTGATTTCAAAAAAGATAGTTTCTATCTCTTGTTATACATTTTTTTACGTTTTTTAATCTCTTGTTATAAAAAGGAGCAGATATACAATGTTAAAGAAGAGTGAAAGCACAACTAAATTTATCATTTCAAAGCAATTTTTTTGATGCATTTTTTCAAATAGTTCACTGCCTTCTCTATGCTATTGCTTACTATTATGCTTTTGATATATTTTTTGAAGCATCCATAGCTTGTTCAAAATCACTTGTTTTAGGCTTTTAGCCATAGCAACAAGGCAGTGAACTATTTGAGAAGATGCTTTGGTAGACATGTATGAAAAATGTGGTAACATAGACAAGGCAGGGAACTATTTGAAAAAATATCTCAAAGAAATTTGGTCTCATAGAATGCCATGATAAGAAAATGCAATTGGCAGCTGCTCCTAGTTATTAGTTATGCAATGTGAAGAAATTGCATAACTGCTTAGGTTGACTTTGTTCAAACTATATTGTAATTAAATTTTCGGCATCTATCAACATCTACTTATTAGTTATGCAAAGTGAAGTAATGCTTTGACTTTGAAAGATGTGCAATGCAATGTAATCAATGACATGAATATAAACTACAAAAATCCATTTTTTACAATTCATTAGTTAAAATATTTATTGTATTTGCTCTCTATATTTCTATATGCTATGTAAATACCTTGCAATTGTATTTAAAAGGCTTAATAGGTCAGTTAGGTGGTATTTGCAAAATCAAGTTGTGAATGAATGGTAATTATGAGAAAAATTGGCAAATTGCCATCTTAGAAGTCTAACAAAGGGTGGTTATGGTGGTTGATCGACTCAAGGGGTAGTTGGAAGGTGGTATCAAGATATATTTTTGTAATACCCCGAGTTGAGGGTTGATTTTGTTTAGTTTCTAATAAGAAAATATACTTGAAAATGTTGATCACTGGTTTTCTTTGTTTTCCTAAATTTTCTTTGCCTTGCACAGGCCATACAAGTCTATCATGACTTGAGGCTTTGGATACTTTATTTCATATGTGTTTACTCTCTTTTCATCTATTCTAAAGGTTTAAATCCACCGTTGGTGTGTGTGGGATCAGCAAACTTGGTTACTGCTCTGTTTTTTGTGTTAGGGGTTTTGAGGGCAACACCATGACACATTAGCCAATCCACCTATTGTTCTGACCCTGTTGCTCAGTGGATTGTCCTGTACCATGATTATTTTGGTGTATGAATACTTTGGAGGCTGAGAGAATGAATAAACTCAGTGGGGTGTGAAGTTCTAATGTTGTTCAGGGGTGTTTCCACCATGAAAGTAAGGAACTCAAGTAGTGAATCTGAGAAATACTGAAAGGAATGGGATTGTGAGTGTCCTTTAAGTTAGGGCAGAGGTATTGTGGGGTGTTTGGACCTTTGGAAGAATTGGGGGAGGTCTGGAGTTATGAGTTTCTTTAAAACCCTTGTTTTTGTGAAGGTTTATGACAGTTTGTGAGTAGAGGAATAGAAAAAGTACTTGGGGCTCTTAAAATGGGAGAATCCTAAGTTTGGTGAGCATCCCTAAGACTGTTTCAAGTTTCCTTGGTTTGAAGGTGAGTTTGTGAGGGGGTTCCTTTGGAAATTAGGCCTAATTGTGAAGCCTAGAGTGAGGGAGGTGTATTGAAAGTTCATGTTGGTCCAAAAGAGTTACTATTGGTTTTGGCATATGTTGTGTAACCCTTAAAAGGGTATCTTAATCCACCTTTAAATGGTCAGGTGTTTTGGAAAGGTTGGGAGAAATTAGGCTTGGACCAGGTTTTGAGTTTGGTGCAGGAACACCTACACCACATCATCAATTTTTTTTATTTGAATACATCAATAGGGAAATGTTAGTGTCTTTAGGTTTATTTTGTCTAATAAGCTTTGAGAGATCAAGCATAATGCAAATAAAGGGTGTTTTGTGTCTTAGAAGTCAATTAGAAATCATATAAGTTGTAAAATGTTGACAAAGCAACTTTAACACAAACAAATGTAATTAAGGGACCAACTAATCCCAAGGTTGGTTATGGGCATTGGGGAGAAGATGGTTGTTGGAAAATTCTTTAAAAATCCTTACCAAGGCTCGAATGAGAGAGTGGAAGAAGTTTTGTAACAATTTTACACAATAAACACCACAGTTTTGAGCAATTTTCTAGAAAAATATTGTTTTCTTGATATTTTTGAGTGTTGTACGGGCACATACAGGTTCTTCATGGTTTAATAATTTTAGAGGATGTGTCTATATTTTTTCTAATTCATTTATTTTTATTTGTTGTCTTAACTCTTTGTTTGTAGAGAGAATCAACACAAACAGTGACTGTCCCAGTGTTGCTGAATCAAGGGTTTGACGGGAAGGTTGTGATGTAACAATCAATCCACCTATTGTTTGCTACTGTATCTAGGTGGATTGATTGAAAACATGTTATAATAAGTGTGTCAACTCATTTTCAAATAAGGAGTCATAATTATGTGGTGTTTTTGTGACTGTTCTAAGATTGAACAAGGGTTTTCCAACATGGAAGTGAGGAACCAAAGAGGTTTTTAAGAATTAATGCCTGTAAGGTTTATGTGAGGGTCTGATGAGTCTGTGAAAAAGTATTTTTAGGTGTTTGGGGCTTTGGAAGTGTTGAGAGAGGTCTGGAGTTGTATGTTTTTTTAAAACCCTTGATTTTGTGAAGGTTTAGGAGGGTTTCTTGGGTTTTGTGAGTTAGAGGCTCTATAGACACAAACTAATGACAAAATTTGAGATTTGGCACCATGACCTAAGACTATTTAAGGCGTTTGGATAGATACCTAAAGTTGGAAGGGTGGTCCCTTTGGAAAAAAAGGGCTAATTATGAAGCCAAAATTGAAGTAGGTGTGCTGAAAGTCTATGTCGGTCCAAAAGAGAGACCACTAATTCTTTGGTATGTTGTGCAGCCCTAAAAAGGGTATCTCAATCCATCTTGTAATTGTCTAGTGTTTTGGAAAGGTTGGGAGAAATCTTGCTAAAACTGAGTTTTGAGTACCACAAGAATAACCAGTCACAAATGTGAGTTTTGGAAACCTTGATGAATCTGACTTAGGGATTGTTGTCAATTGATTCAATTGTCATTGTATGAATGTTGATGGTCTTTGTAGGGCCTTGGTGGAGTCTTTTTGTTCATTTGCAAGGTTGAGGAGTTGAGACCCTTGAGGGTGGGTTGATGCCTATTAGGTTGAATCATTATGAAGAAGAGTTCTTGATTGAGAATTGACATTTCCATTGTTGTGAGTCTTCTCCACCTTGGCTTTGCATCAGAGTGCTACAAGGGTGGATTGTTGGGTAAGGTGTTGAATGAAGAGTTTGGTTTGATGGGGCTTTGAGGTTGTGTAGATTGCTCAAAATAGGTTGTATTAATCTTGTTAGGAGCCCCTTGAAGGCAAGTTGTCAGACTGATTGGGTTTGAGCCTCCTTGCCTCTGCATCAGTGAGGCACAAGTAATTGAAGCATTCCAAAGGATACAAACCACCACGAATGGAGCTTATTTATACAATACACTTTAGATGGGGCTTATTGAGCATTCGACAGTAATTAATTAAGCATTAGATGTAAACAAAATCCATGCCTACAACATTCAAGCATACAACTTACACGATACGCATGATAACATCATTCAAGAATGGCAGTAGCAAAATAAGAGTTTCTTTAATCAAAAATCCGAAAGGCTATACAATGATATATATTGATAAAAGTATATAAATATATCCAAAAAAACCATTTAGGCTTAGTACAAAGGAGCCATTTGGACATAAAATATCACGTATATATATCAATAGTACAAAACATATGTTCCAAAATGCCACATAGGCATACAACAAACAACACTAATACATAGTCATTTCCCTCTAGGGGAAGGAAATAGATCCCGTGCTGCCTTCGAAATTCGGCTGGATGGAGTGACTGTTGCTTGTCTTGTCTTTCGAACATGCCCACTACTCCTCCTCTCTTCACTCTAGACCTTCAACTGATACGATTAAAAGTAAAGATGTTAAAACATAGAAATTGAATTATGGAATGGCATATAACAAAATATAATCACTTACCGCATACATATAGTCATCATGCACATTTAAAGCATCACCATGTCCACGATCTGGAGTGACAACCACCTGTAGCAACCATGAAGATAGAAATTAAACTACATAAAATTATCATGAAAATTTTCTATAATAGACCATAAAAGAGAAAATATAATGTCAAATCGACTAATCTATTTTGTACCTCTCTCAATGGATCAGAACTGGCTATTGCTGCAGCAACTCCATGGTCCATCGTGCCACCAACATCACCAGGGCTATCTCTTGTCAACAGCTGCAAATGAAACAATATCTCAGGTATCATGTTGATATAGGAGAACATAATGTGACACGATCAAGGAATACTTGAATGCAATGTTTTTGTTTCTCATCAATTTTTTAGATTTGTATATACGCAAAATTATGAAAACTAGCTAACATAGATTTACAACCCTATTAATGAATAAAGGCTACCTGAGTGTACGTTGTTTGAGGATATGAATCGCGAGGTGTGGAGGAAGAAGGTGCACCAAGAAACTATTTGAAATCCAAAGCATGTTATGAGACAAACATTCAAATATAACATTCAACTGTTCAAATGCAATAATAATATCTTTAATACTAGTTGCATACCTGTGGACTCATCATCGAGAATGTATAAGGGTTTGTAGGAATAGAGCATCCCTCATGAACAGTGCGACCCTAAAATTTCATGATATCAAAATTCTACTAATTTAGTTATTCTTAAATTTAAAAATATATTTTAATAAACAACATTAAAATAACTTGCTAAATTTTACCTGAGTGTCAATGCCGAATGTATCATTCAGAATATCATATGTGAAAGCCATCGCCTCTACAACTGATGTAGGTTGTGGAGCTGCATCACGAGCACCCTGATAATTGTATGTGCAAACAATACCACAAGCGCCACAATGGTGGGGTGGAGCTTGGGGCCTACACGTCTCCTCCACACCAGGCTCTACTAGAGGACTAGCACATTGTAAAATGGTCTGGGTGAGTGAGCCAATCAACTTCATCATGTCCACCTCTACACTGTCCTTAACAATGGAAGGAACAACCACATGCTCCACCATGGGTCTGCCCAAGGCTCTCGGTGCTAACTATGGATTATGTCGTGCACCAGGTCTATCATGTGTGGAGCCCCCACCTCTACCCTGAAAGTCTAAGATGTCAAAATAGTTTGGCATTTTATTGAGGACAAACTCGCAATAGAGTTTCCTCAAAAACTATTGTGTCACCTCATGGTTATTGCATGGAGGTTGGTCAAATACCATCCACCACCGCTCCCAAAATTTGTTTCTAATTAAATCATGGTGGCACCAATGGATGGGGAACCTCCTGCATGCATGGGACAAAGGTTCATTGGCTTTTGGGTCTTTAAATAGGGCACACAACTCGGCTTTGCTAATTTTTAGTTTTTTGACATCTGCATATGACAAACCATTAGCATAAAATTGTCTCATCTCATCTCTCTTAGTTGACCAAAAATTCATTTGCTCGCTCATTTCTCCTACATGAGTTAAAATTGACTTCAATGATTCAACAATCCTCTCCTATAAGGGTGGGTTTCGGCATGCTCGGTTAATCTTGCAACTAATTGTTGAATGTCTCTTTTATTGTTTTCAATTTGATTTTGAATATTTTCTTGTGTTCCTTGAGGATGCCTATGAATTGATGGAGGGGTTTAAGGTTGTTCTTGTATAGGAGGCTCTTGATGAGGGGGTGATTGTGAATTCTCAATGTTTTGAGGTGGAGATTCATTCCCTGAGAATTAGAACAAATTTTTATTATAAAAATCTATTTAAAGTTGCATTCCAAATCAAATTCGAAATAAATAGAATAAAAATACACACCTCTTTGCAATATTTGACCTCTCCGACGTGTTGGAGGCATTCTCGTGGAAAATGGCAAGCTAAGGATGAAAATAATGGAGGAGATTTGGCGAGCGCGAGTTGCAGACCTGAAATATTCCTTCTCAATCCGCGGGTTGAAGACAAAATGAGGGTTCCAAACCTGACTTTTGCATTTTATGTCTAGAAAGCCATTTGGCGTGCACCAAATGGCTTTCTAGTCATTTGGCATGTGCCAAAGGCCTTATTTCGGCATTTTTTTAATCATTTTTTCAATTTGGCACCTAAATTGTGTCACAGATTGGTGCACTTACCTACCCACCTTCTACCATTTTCATATTAAATAAACGCTTCATAAGAAATACCTTATTCGAAGCAGAAGGATTTTCATATAACTTTGCTAGGGTTTCCATCGACTCTTGAGTTGTCTTTCTTTTGTAATATTGAATGCCATCGATTGTGCCAGGCATAAACAAATACTGCCAAGTGCATTTCTGTCCAAAATATCCCAATCCTCATCAGACATTGCTGAGGGTTTCTTGGTTTTCCCTTCCAATAGCTACCATAAATCCTTCTAATAGAGGTAGTCCTCCATCTTCATCTTCCATAACTGATAGTTCTTCCCATAGAACTTCTCAACCTTCAACTTACCCTCGTCTTCCATTGCTCCCACTTAACCCTGAGACTCCCACTCAACCGTGAGACTTTCCTGCAGACGATAATCGAACACAACCCGCTCTAATACCACTTTTTAGGGTTAGAAGGCAGATATCTAACAAGTTAAATGCAGATTTGAACAATAAAATAGAGAAATAAAACACACAAAAAATTATAGCAGAAACAAGACAACACAAAGAATTTAACGTGGTTCACCCAATATGGGCTACATCCACCAAACCGCAACCATCCAATAATTTTATTATCCAGTTCAAAACATATTACAATATCGTGAATAATACCATGCTACAACTCCCCATCCCAACCGCTTATAACAAGCTTTTAGAAGCTTCCTAAAATTAGGGTTTACAAAGTCAGTTTTTTTCTTTTTCGACGAGGATACATGAAGAGTGTACAGTATAGCATGATCAGTCGCCACATACCAACAAAAAGGACATAAGACATCATCATGCTGGACACTCAAAAATATTATTCAGGATCTCATTGAAAAAGGAGACATTTCAATAGATAATTCACAAGGCAAGACAAATGTTGATCATACCATATTTAAAACTCCCTTGCAAGAGCATGACAAAGGAAAAGCCTCCAATTCAAGGAATAACAAGAATATCAATTATACTTGCATCACACATGATTACAGTATTATCATTCACCACATAAGAGCCTTTGATGATCATGTTGCCACCATTACCATAAATAAAAAAAGTTTGGTGTGTGTTGTCACTACTCGCAGAGCCAAGGTGACTTTGCAAGGGGTTGCTTCCAATCCACAACCAAAAATCCAATACAATCTCCTAGAGTAGCTAGGGAAGACTCCCACACAAATTTATATTTTGGAACTCCTTTGCATATCCCCCCAACACAAAGCTATCCTTTATAAATCCTTGCAGGAAGCATCCATACTCGCCGACCTAAATTTCAATGAGTTTCAAGCCATGGTTGGATACCTAGCTATGCCACATCATGTCACCTTCTCTGAACAAGACTTTTCCACACAAAATTTAGATCATAATGATCCCCTACACCTTGAATTCTATGTTAATAAACATAAGATCAAATGAGTCTTGGTAGACAGTGGATCAAGTCTGAATATTTGCACTCTGAAACTAGTAAAAGCATTGGGATAATCTGATAGTTGCATAGATCAAACTAAGAAAATTATTATCAAGGCTTATGATGATGTTGAGCGCTCGTCTGAAGGAGTAATTTCACTTCCTGAAAGAGATGATCAAGCTATACAAAACACAATGTTTCATGTCTTGGATCTGGATTTACACTACAACCTTCTCCTTGGTCACCCATAGATTCACGCCATGAGGGCCATACCATCCACATAGTACCAATGCCTCAAGTTTCCACATAATGGCACCAAAATTACTATTCTCAGTGATCTTGATCCTTTTCAGTATTGCACTAACTTGAGAGGAACTGTTGAGCACCAAGTGCCCATAAATCGAGAGGCTTCATCTTCCACCTCATCCCACTACATTGATCCATCTGACCTTGTCAAATCATCCAATCCATTCACTACAACTTCAAAACCCAAAATATAGATTCACGACAAAGGATGCAGAGAGTACAACATGAAGAGCCTATTTTGCATTGGAAAGTTTTCTAAATCACCAAAATATTATGGAAAACCACATCTAATTCATCATAATTTTATCATCTGCAATCCTCCTACCACGTTCACTAAATGGGGGGAGTTAGACAAAGAATCTTTGGATGACCACATTTACACATGGTTGTATAAAGAAGAGGAGGACGTGAAACCTAAGTAGTTACCAGTTAAACGATATCCAAAATGGTTCCTCTTAATGAAGTAACAAGGATATGATAGACACGGTGGCCTTGGTCTAAACAAACATGGGATATTGGAACCTTTACTACCTCCTAAATTACCAAACTATATTGGGTTAGGGTATGTTCCACTCGAACTAAGTCCTCCTAGTACTAAGTTAACCTTGATTGAGATTGTTGACACTTCAGATGAGACCAAGACATCTGAGGAATGTTACTATGGTGAAACCGATTCCAATGAGTATGAATGGGATTCTTGCACGACTAGTGACTATGAGTTAGACCATGTCTTCCAAGGGCTTAGCCTATCCTCTTCCCCAACCAATAACATGGACATTAATATCTGGATCAATACCTTTTGGGAACTAGATGACTCTACCTCTTTCTTCACCTCATTTGCTTACACATTAAACCTTGAAAATGTTGATTATGGTTTACCCCTCGTCTACCCACAATTAATAGATTGGGACCAACAAGGGCCACCGATTTTAGATACATTCGAGAACGACAAAGCAATTACTGAGTTCATGGGAATTCGTGAAGGAATACCAAGTGGGGATATTAAGGTTGGCTTCGTCATAGAACATTATATTGCAGCATACTTTGGTGAGGTTGTCCTTTCCTCTAGTCACAAAAGTGAAAATAAAAAAAAGTGAATAAAAAGAATAGGTCTTTAGGTAAAAACCGAAAGGCACTTGTTGACCATGAAAAAGTAAAAATAAAGGATGTATATGAAGGTGAAAACCTCTCTAAGGTGCCTAATGATGGAGGATTGGATAGTCTCCCTATAGACCGAGAGAAATATCCATTGCTCGTAGAAGAGACAAAAGAAGTGAACATTAGGATGCAAGATGACTCTAGAATCATATAGCTTGTAGCATCTTTGACCACTGAGGAAACACCTGAGTTTACAACATTCTTTTCAGAGAGACAAGTTAATTTCGTATGGTCATATGCTAATATGCCTGGGTTGGACCCTGAGCTTATTTTACATCACTTGCCATTAATACCAAATGGCAAACCATACAAACAAAAGCTAAGGAAAATGCACCCACAAATTGCACTCTTGGTCAAGATTAAACTAAAGAAACTCTTGGATGTCATATTTATACGCTCTATTGATTATGTAGATTGGATATCTAATCTTGTTCTTGTCACAAAATCGAATGGCCAAATCAGAGTATGCATGGATTTTAGGGATCTTAACAAGGCTTGTCCAAAAGATGACTTCCCCTTACCAAATATTGACATCACAGTGGACCTCACTATTGGATATTGGATGTTATCACTTATGGATGGATTCTCAAGCTATAATCAAATAAGGATTGCCCCTGAAGATCAACCAAAGACAACCTTCACATGCGCTTGGGGAACCTTTCTGTTGGAACGTTATTCCATTTGGACTTAAGAATGTTGGAGCTACATATCAAAGAGCCATGACTACCATTTTTCATGATTACATGCATGTACTTATGGAGGATTATGTTGATGATCTTCTCATAAAATCTCTAGAAAGAAGTGGTCACCTAGCAGTCTTGGATAAGACTTTTAGAAGACTTAAAAAAGAAAAACCCAGGGTAAATCCAAAGAAATGTGTTTTTGGGATCCAATCGAGCAAACTCTTAGGATACATTGTCTCCCGCAAAGGAATAGAGATTGATCCTACAAAATTAAAAGCTATCTTGGACATGTTAGCACCCACAATATCAGTCAACTAAGGAATTTACAAGGAAGACTACAGTCAATCTGTAGATTCATCACCCAACTAGTAGATAAGATTCATCCATTTCAACATTTGTTACAAAAAGGAATTCCCTTCATTTGGATAGAAAAATGTCAAGAAGCATTTGATCAAATTAAGCATTATCTATTGACTCCACTAGTTCTTATGGATCCAATTGATGGTAGACATTTGATATTGTACGTAACAACAACTACATCAGCACTAGGGGCATTGTTGGCACAAAATAGATGGCAAAGAACGAGCAATCTACTACATTAGTTGTACCTTGTTCAAGGATATGAGTTAAACTATAGCACCATTGAACAAGCATTCCTAGAAATTATATTCGTAGCCTAGAAATTGAGACATTACATGCTAAAACATAAGACAAAGTTGATACCCAAAATTGATCCTCTAAAGTACCTTCTCAGTAAAGCAGCTTTGACAAAATGACTAGCTAAGTGGGTTATGATTTTAAGTGAATATGGCATTGAATATGTTGATCGAAAGGAAACAAAAGGACATGTGATAGCTGATCAAATTGCAGATGCACCGATGAAAGTAGACCATCCTCTAATAGTCGACTTTCCATATGAATCAATCTTCGTCATAGAGACACCAACAACATGGAAATTGTACTTTGATGGTTCCTACACAAGTCATGGTTTAGGAGCTAGCATTTTATTCATCACACCTCAAGGGGATTCCATTCCTAAGTCATTTCAAATAGCATTTCCATGCACCAATAATATAGTTAATTATGAAGCATTACTAATAGGACTCTGAATGGCAATAAAGTTGAAAATCAAGGATCTTCAAGTTTATGGTGATTCCAAGTTGGTGATCAAACAAGTCAATGATGATTACAATACCAAGGATGAGAAATTAATGCCCTACAAGTGCATGGTTGATAGTTTCAGACTGTACTTCAAGGCTATTACCTTTGAGAAAATACCAAGAATCTAGAACAAGGCAACACATGCAATGGAAACAATTGGATCTCTCTTGGACATCCCTAACAGTGCATCACAATATGAGTTCTTGGTGGAACAACTGTTGGTCCCTACGCTTGATGTCCCTAAAATTGAACTTGTGTGCAAACTTGTTGGTCTCAAATCTCCTTGGTACAAGGACATTTACAACTATCTACATAACCAAATTATTCCTCTCAAATTTTGCCCCAACTAGTGTAAAACCTTTATTCAACAAGCCTCTAAATATTCCATCATTGGTGATACCCTTTAACATCGCAGCCTAGACAACACCCTCCTCAGATTTCTCGACTCAAATGAAGCACAAACGACCTTACAAGAGGTTCACAATGGTATATGTGAAGCTCATTTTGTTGGTCCTACCTTAGCTAAGAAGCTCATGCAAACATGATATTATTGGCCTACAATGGAACGAGTGTGAAGAAATGTCGCCAATGTCAAATACATGGAGATCTTGTACACGCACCTGCTCAAGAACTGCATCCACTTACATACCCTTGGCCCTTCTCTTAGTGGGGACTTGACCTCGTGGGAAAGATTCAACCTACCTTCACAAATGGGCATAAGTTTATCCTTGTTGCTACATAATACTTTACCAAATGGATCGAAGTCAACTCAATGACCTGTATTCCTAGTAAGCAGATATCCAAATTCATTCTGAATTACATTATATGTCACTATGGTATCCCTCAATCCATCATTACAGAAAATGTCTGCCCTTTCAAGAATCAAGATATCCATGAACTTTGAGAAAAGTTCCATATCCAACACCATTTTACCACCCCATATTACCCCCAAGGTAATGGTCAGGTTGAGGCATCTAATAAGACTATCCTTATGTTGACCATGACTAGCATATCCAACTCAATCCTGCTTTATGGGCCTACCATACCAGTATTCGCACTCCCATAGGATCCACTCCATATTCCCTCATCTTTCGATCTGAGGCCATACTTCTTATTGAGGTCGAGTTACTGTCCCTAAGGATATCTATGCAAGGGTTGATCAATCAAGAAGAATATCGTGTATCTTGTCTAGATGAGCTAGAGTTATTGGATGAAAAGAGACATAATGCCTTGGTCCATTTACAGGCATACCAAAACCATCTTCATCACAATTATAACAAGAAGGTTTGATATTGATGACCTAGTCTTGAAAGAAATTTGGAAAAATCAGACAGATCCAGAAAAGCCCAAAATTTTTGAACCCAATTGGTTGGGGTCTTATATCATCACAACAACATATGGATCCAGTGCTTATCAGATTTCCACTCCTGAAGGTGAACCGTTACTTGAGATTATCAATAATATGCACCTTCAAAGATATTACACCTAATTCTCAGAGTACCCTGTCAAAAAGTTAAAAAATTACAAAAAAAATTAAAAAATTCAAAAACAATAGTCACCCTGATGAAAACCTGGCAAACAGGCGTCTTGGTGTCAATAAAAAAATTAAAAAAATGGAAAAAAAGAAAATAAAAAAGTAAAGAGATAATTTATCCAAAAGTGAAAACCACTTCAATGGCACTTGGATAAGCACCATGTGTAGTCAGTCTGTGCCCCTTTGTCTACTATCACTCTACCTAGTTTTCCACCTTTCGTCCATCCATTCAAACATATCATCCATCCACAATAAAGCTTTTTCATCCTTCCCATGGCCTGAGAACCATTGGCATTTAGTGTCCTTCGCTTTCATGACCATCCTTTGCATCCATCAATCCCCTCGTGCATAATAGGTTAGTCCTATACCTAAATAGGGGAAATTCTTTGACTAATGTATTTATGGGATCCTACACATGGTATCAGCTTTTAAAGCATCAAAATCCAAAAATACCATAAAACATCAAAATCCAAAAAAATCATAAAACAACAAAATCTAATTTTTTTTAGAAAACTCCAAAAACAGAGCCTAAGTCGGAGTCAATCTATGTGAGTTTAGTCAAACAACATTGTCTTTGTGCATTGCTATGTAGGCAAGGCCATCACTTAATGGGCCCCCGAGAAATTAGGTATGTCCTTAGGGTTCTGTCAAGTCATATCAATTTTGGTCAGCATTTGATCGAACTACGAGGTCTCTGTGTGTATAATGTAGGCAAGGCCATCAATCAATGAGCCTCCGAGGCCCTAGGTCATTCCTTTAGGGTTTTTGATTCTGTCTGGGTCTTTTGTCTTCAAGAAATCAAACATCTAAACCAAATCATGAATCAATAGATCAACTATCCAACAAGTCTTCAATCCAAACTAGTCAATTATCTTACATTGGTCTAATCATTTTGTCCTATTTAGGAAGCGTCCATCCTGAATTAGGACACTAGTAATTGGTCAATTTTATTATTTTCTTTAAATAGGATATGTCTTTCCTGAAACTAGGCATAATCAACATTGGTCAATAAATCTTATCAATCATTCAATCAATTAAGTTTTCCATAAACAGGATGTGTCCTTCCTAAAATCAAGCATGGTCAATCAATCAATCAATCTTGTCAATCAGTCGATTAATTTTTGCCTTATACAGGGTATGTCTTTCTTGAAACCAGGCATAATCAACAGTGGTCAATTAATCTTGTCAATTGGTCAAACCTACCAATCGATCAATTTGGTCAATTAATCAATCAATCTTGTCAATTGGTCAATCCTATTGATCACTCCACTTTGGTCAATCAAATTCGGTCAATCAATCTTGGTCATTTAATCAATTTGGTCAATCAGATCTTGGTCATTCAATCAATCTTGTCAATCAATCTATCGGGTCAAACAATTGGTCAATTGGTCAACCTTATCAATCAATCAAACCCGCTAATCAGTTGGTCCATCAATCACATCAATCTCATCATCAAATAAACTCTGGCAACTAATCTAAATGGCTATTGACTTTGTTGGTCTAGTTGGCCTTATCTTTTTTATTGGTCTTTGGCCATGTTACTAGCTACCTCGAGGATGTCCCACAAAGGATTTAGAGGAGTGATGATGGATCATGATCTCTTTTCTTTTGCTTGTTGTTTGTGGTTTGTGTTGACAAAAAGACTAGGGCAATTGGGTCCTTAGTATGAGTCATGGCATTCCTTGTCTTTTGGCATTGTCTTTTAACTGTCCATCTTTTTGCAAGTGGTAACATTGCACACCTTGGTCTATGCCATACCATGGTGTTTGTGATCCATTTGCCATAATTTTACTGCCCAATGATGATAAGCATGCAAGTTGACATCTATCAAGCAAGAATGACCATCCCTTTTCATCTGACTAACTCCACGCTAATATTTGTCTTCTTCGTATTGACATCCACCTTCTTTACACTCTCGCCTTTCCTTTCCGCAATCATCCTGACAACTGCAAGCTGAATTCTTCTCCTGTCAGTGCATCAAAGTGACTTTTCGAAATAACTACTCAATTTTTTTACAAATTTGACAAATTTTTCGAGGGGGAATAGGTCTATCCCACCTTCACCAGGGCACGTTGGGGCATGATTTGAAAACTATTTTCTTAATTATTCTTTGACACAATGCTCAAGTCACATTATGGCAAAGAGGGGCAAAATGTAGACACTGAAAAATGTCTTGGTCTACGAGCGTCATTTTTCCATTGTCTTGGTCCTCTTCCTTGCATAATTAAATAATAATTATTTAATTAATTCGTTTCTTGATCTTCATTCTACTTTGATCAATTAAATAAATTAAGTATTTATTTAATTGCATTGCTAATACTATTTCCTTCTATAATTAAATAGATTATCATTTATTTAATTATTTGCTCTTCATTATCCGTCTATAGTTAAATAATTATTCTTAATTATTTATTTATTCATTGATCTTTTTTGTCCTTCTATGATTGAATAATTATTAAAATTATTTAACTCCCTCTCTCCACTTTCCCTCTATTAAATAATTAATCTAACTTAATTATTTAATTCCCTTTTGTCATTTGCTTCTATATTTAATTTAAATGGTTGCATAATCATTTAAATTAAATATTTATTTGTCATTCCTCCATAAATGAATAATCTAAAATGATTATTTGTTCGTCCATTATCTTTTACCAAATTTAAAATGTGGTCAAAGATGCTCTTCTCATGAATTAATTTAATTCCTTCACTTTCCCTCCACTTTCTCATTTCAAATCTTGACCGTTGATTCTCTCTGGCCTTCTTTCAATCTTGTATGTCTATCCTTAGTCGTACCTAGCCCACTACTTTTCGGTGCATGAATCCTCCACTGTTGATCTTAGCATCTTTCTAGAAGATCGATCTTGTCCGTTTGTTCGAAATCTTTTCTATAAAAGGTCTTCTCTTCCATTTTGTCCTTACAACCACATTTTCTCCAAAGTTCTTGATATCTTGTCATTGTCATTTGCAGGTATTCCAACACTTCAAAATCTGAGGGCAAAGCTTTGCAACTTGAGAAAGAATGGAGAAGCAAGGGAGATGAAGCAACTTTGATAGGGGAGTTT
>VCHN02003459.1:0-5000 GCA_007115665.2 Sequoiadendron giganteum
CCTGGGAACCTGGCGGCAGCGGTAGCAGCTCAAACTACGTCCAATGTCGTGGCCAAGTAAGGGATTTCGTCGGGTACTCGGCGTATGGATCCGATTTCTTGTCATCTCGGTTTTGACCCATTTTCGGAGTTGGATGTCCCGTATCGGACTTAGGAACAGTCCGCAAGCCGCTCCCTTAAAAACGGAGCGCACCAGGACACCGGATTTGCTATGCGGTGGCTTCGTCGCTATCCTAGAACGGACTCGGCATCGGACGCCACTCGAGCGGCACTGGTAGCCGCTCCAAACTCGTCCATGTCGTGCCCCAGTAAGGGATTTCGTCGGGTACTACGCATGAATCCGATTTCTGTTTTCGGTTTGTTCTATACCAACCACTGACTCCGCCTAGGACCCTCGACTGTTATGCGCGGGCTCTCTTGCCGTCTCGAAGCGGGGCCATGTTTTGGATGAATCTCAGGAAGTGATCGGCACTGGTAGCCGATCCAGACCCGTCCAAATCCGTGACCCCAGTGAAGAGATTTCTTATGAGCCTCTGTCTAACTCTCGGGCCTGCTTGGGAGGGTGTGCTCCATTTTGCTCCCCACCGCAAATTCTCCCAATTGCTATGCATGGTCTCTCTCGGCGTCTCAGAACGGCTTCGGCATTGGATGCTTTGCGTAAAACGGATCGGCACTGGTAGCCTTTCCAAAGCCGTCCATGTCGAGGTCTAGTAAGGGAGCCTCTGTGTAGCTTTTGGGTTGTTTTTGGTTACACCCGACTCCCGCCTGGGATGCTCGACTGTTATGCGTGGGCTGTCTTGCCGTCTCGGAACGGGTTTTGGTTTTGGACGCATCTCGGGAAGTGATCGGCACTGGTAGCCGATCCAGATTCGTCCAAATCCGCCCCCAGTAAAGAGATATCTTGGGGAGCCTCTGTCTAACTCTCGGGCTGCTTGGGAGGGTGCGCTCCGTGTTGCTTTCCAACACAAATTCTCCCAATTGCTATGCAAGGTCTCTCTCTGCGTCGTCTTGGAACGGTCTCGGCATTGGATGCATTGCGTAAAACGGATCGGCAATGGTAGCCTTTCCACGGTCATCCATGTCGGGGCCTAGTAAGCGAGGGAGCCTTTGTGTAGCTTTTGGGTTGTTTTTTTTTACATCCGACTCCGCCTGGGTCACTCGACTGTTATGCGTGGGCTCTTTTGCCGTCTCGGAATGGGGGTATGTTTTGGACGCATCTCGGGAAGTGATCGGCACTGGTAGCCGATCCAGATTCGTCCAAATCCGCCCCCAGTAAAGAGATATCTTGGGGAGCCTCTGTCTAACTCTCGGGCTGCTTGGGAGGGTGCGCTCCGTTTTGCTTTCCAACACAAATTCTCCCAATTGCTATGCAAGGTCTCTCTCTGCGTCGTCTTGGAACGGTCTCGGCATTGGATGCATTGCGTAAAGCGGATCGGCAATGGTAGCCTTTCCACGGTCATCCATGTCGGGGCCTAGTAAGCGAGGGAGCCTTTGTGTAGCTTTTGGGTTGTTTTTGTTTACATCCGACTCCGCCTGGGTCACTCGACTGTTATGCGTGGGCTCTTTTGCCGTCTCGGAATGGGGGTATGTTTTGGGCGCGTCCCGGGGAGTGATGCAAACTTGGTAGCGATCGGACTTCGTCCAAATCTGACCTCGATAAGAGATATCTTGGGAGCCTCACGTCACAACTCTACCGAGAACGCTTGGGAAGTGCGCTCGTTTAGCTTCCCAACACAAATTCTCCCCAATTGCTATCTGCGAGGTCTCTCGGCGTGATGTCGTCTCGAGCGGTCACCGGCATTGGATGCATTAAGTAAAGCGGATCAGCGGTAGCCTTTCCAGATGCGTCCGTAATGGGAAGACTTGTGGCGAGGGAGCCTACGTAACCTTTTGGGTTGTTTTGTTTGTAGAGCTCGCACGGGTCCTTTCGTGCGGTATCGTGGGGCTCTTTTACCGTCTCGGAACGGGGGTATGTTTGGGCCGCATCTCGGGAAGTGATCGGCACTGGTAGCCGATCCAGACTCGTCCAAATCCGGCCTCAGTAAAGAGATTTCTTGGGAGCCCCTGTCTAACTCTCGATTTGCTTGGGAGGGTGCGCTCCATTTAGGTCCCCACCGCAAAATCTCCCAATTGCTACGCACGGTCTCTCTCAGCGTCTCAGAACGGCCTTGGCATTGGATGCTTTGCGTAAAACGGATCGGCACTGGTAGCCCTTTCAAAAGCCGTCCATGTCGGGGTCTAGTAAGGGGGAGCCTTTGTGTAGCTTTTGCGTTGTTTTTGTATACACCTAAGACCCCCGCCTGTGACACTCGACTGTTATGCGTGGGCTCTCTCTTGCCGTCTCGGGACGGGGGTATGGTTTGGGCGCATCTCAGGAAGTGATCGGCACTGGTAGCCGATCCAGTTTCGTCCAAGTCCGGCCTCAGTAAAGAGATTTCTTTGGGAGCCTCTGTCTAACTCTTGGATTACTAGGGAGGGTGCGCTCCGTTTTTCTCCCCAACACAACTTCTCTCCCAATTGCTATGCAAGGTCTCTCTTGGTGTCGTCTCGGAACGGTCTCTGCATTGGATGCATTGCGTAAAACGGATCGGCACTGGTAGCCTTTCCAAAGTCGTCCATGCCGGGGTCTAGTAAGGGGGGAGCCTTTGTGTAGCTTTTGGGTTGGTTTTGTTTACACCCGACTCCGCCTGGGTCACTCGACTGTTATGCGTGGGCTCTCTTGCCGTCTCGGAACGGGGGTATGTTTTGGACGCATCTAGGGAAGTGATCGGCACTGGTAGTCGATCCAGACTCGTCCAAATCCGGCCCCAATAAAGAGATTTCCTTGGGAGCCTACGTCTAACTCTCGGGCTGCTGCTTGGTAGGGTGCGCGCTCCGTTTTGCTCCCCACCACAAATTCTCCCAGTTGCTATGCAACGTCTCTCTCGGCGTCTCGGAAAGGTCTCGGCATTGGATGCATTGGGTAGAATGGATCGGCACTGGTAGCCTTTCCAAAATCGTCCATGTCGGGGTCTAGTAAGGGGGGAGGGAGCCTTTGTGCAGCGCTTGGGTTGTTTTTGTATACACCGAGGACCCCCGCCTGGGACACACTCGACTGTTATGCGTGGGCTCTCTCTTGCCGTCTCGGAACGGGGGTATGTTTTGGGCGCATCTCGGGAAGTGATCGGCACTGGTAGCCGATCCACAGCTTCGTCCAAATCCGGCCTCAGTAAAGAGATTTCTTTGGGAACCTCTGTCTAACTCTCGGATTTGCTTGGGAGGGTGCGCTCCGTTTTTCTCCCCAACACAACTTCTCCCAATTGCTATGCAAGGTCTCTCTCGGCGTCGTCTCGGCATTGGATGCATTGCGTAAAACGGATCGGCACTGGTAGCCTTTCAAAAGTCGTCCATGTCGGGGTCTAGTAAGGGGGAAGCCTTTGTGTAGCTTTTGGGTTGGTTTTGTTTACACCCTACTCCGCCTGGGTCACTCGACTGTTAGTAGTGGGCTCTCTTGCCGTCTCGGAACGGGGGTATGTTTTGGGCGCATCTCGGGAAGTGATCGACACTGGTAGTCGATCCAGACTCGTCCAAATCCGGCCCCAGTAAAGAGATTTCCTTGGGAGCCTACGTCTAACTCTCGGGCTGCTGCTTGGTAGGGTGCGCGCTCCGTTTTGCTCCCCACCACAAATTCTCCCGGTTACTGAGTAAAGAGATTCATTAAACCGGATCATTGTAGTAGCTTTCCAAAGTCGTCCAAGTCGGGGTCCAGTAAGGGAGCTTTTGTCTAGCTTTTGGGATTTTCTTTATCCCCACCCGACTCCCGCCTAGGACACTCGACTGTTATGCGTGGGCTCTTCTGCCGTCTCGGAACTGGGGTATGTTTTGGCCGCATCTCGGGAAGTGATCGGCACTGGTAGCCGATCCAGACTCGTCCAAATTCGGCCCCAGTAAAGAGATTCCTCAGGAGCCTCTGTCTAACTCTCGGGGTGCTTGTGAGGGTGCGCTCGAGTTTGCTCCCCACCACAATTTCTCCTGCTCCCGGTTTTACCCCTACCAATTCCATAATGCTCGGCTCCACCCTTATGGTTTTACCCCGAAACCCCAAACACCCACTCGGTTTCACTTAAAAAAACCCCACTGCCCCCAAGGACACCCGATTGGTATGCAGGGGCTCTTTTGCATTTCCCGAACCGTCTCGACATTGGACGCCTCGCGGGAAAAGGGTCGGCACTGGTAGTCGCCCTAAACTCGTCCATGTCGGGGTGTAAGGGGGATTGTCGGGAGTGTTTTCTTCTCAGCTTTTTGGTGCCTCCGAGTGCTGCACTCCTATCCGTGGGACACTTCGTAGTCTCGGAACGGTGTCAAAAGTTCAAAAGCGGTGCGATATTCTCTGCGAAGAGTGGCATGATGATTGTTGGGGTCATTCGAGTCGGTCGTAGCTTTGGCCTCGGGCCATGGAGACGGTTGCTCGATTTCCTGCTTGCAAGTCATGTCCACCCAGTAACAGACTTGACAACATGTAATCGGTCTCATTCTCGATTGTTCCTGGAGGCAATCATCGGAGCTTTTGGGTTTGACCCATCACTCGAATTATCCTCTCCCGAGGACGACTGTGTGCGCTTGTGCCGGTTCCTTGATGGTATTTACGAAACAACAGTTTGGAATGAGCTCCTCCATTGTGCTCTCTAGGGGGTGCAGTCGGAGGCTCTCGCCTTTGTATTTGGTTGGCATTCACCATGCACGTCTCTGTCGTAAAGCAGTGCGACACTTTCGATGTTTGGCGGTTGTCTTCGAATGATGCGTCGATCCCAAAGTGCACGTTACTAGCATTTGTGCCATTGTTCATCTTTGGCACGTTGCATCGTTGCAATCGAACTTCGTCCCAGAGAATGTGGCGGCCCCCTCTTCGAGGCAAAAGCCTGTTCACGTAGGTGGTGGGGCATGGGCGACAAAGAGACCCCGTTCTGGGCACGTGTAAACGTCCCTTGCGAGGCTCCGCGTCGACATGCTTCGGCCCGCGTA
>VCHN02003343.1:0-14353 GCA_007115665.2 Sequoiadendron giganteum
GAAGAATGTAACACCCCTCCGTTTTGCTTTCCTGGATTGGACAGTGTGTCCTTGTTTTGTTTTGATTTATGTTTTTGGATATTTAGATACTTTATCTTGTGTGTGTATTTGATCGCTATTTATAGAGCGACGAACTATTATTTGATGTGATATGGTTTATCTGATGATTTGTTTTACATGATTTAATTGGTGTAATGATGTTAGTTATTATAACATGTTTATTGCATATGAGATTATTGGATTATCATTGATATGTCATTTATGATGAGTGTATTGGTGAAGGGGATGGGATCGCATCACTCGCTTGTGAGCACCTTGCGATTTCGTGATTTCATCTTCACAGTGTGTATTTTATGCTGCTTATATATATATGATGTTGGTTACATTGTTTTCAGGTTTGCAGGTACATGACATCGACTCCACCTAGTTTCACAGGTTTGATTGTGTCGATCCAACGGTTAAGTTGAACAGGAGATAGTAGCTAGGTAACTTGTATCAAGTCTACACCCTAGCCATAGTGTGTCATCAGTCGTGTTTGTTGAGTCTTTGATGGCCTTCTTTTAATATTATTTAATTCTCAAGGGATTCTTGATTTAGAAATAAATATTTAGAATTATTGCATTAAATTATGTTGATAGTTATTTAATTAAAATTATACATTGTTGATAGAAGTTATTCTTTAAATTATTTAATTAAATTTAATTTATTTAATTAAATTTAATTTATTTAATTATTAAATAATTAAATCAATTAATTAAATGTGATGTTAAGAAAATTAAATGAAAGAAAAGAATTTAATTCATTTTAGAATTTTTTTTCATTAAGTGGGAATTAAATTAGAATTTGGGAATCAAATTTGAATTAGAAGTGATTAAATTTAATTTGGGAATTAAATTTGAATTAGAAGTTACTAAATTATATTGGGAAATTAAATGGAAATTAATTTTGGTTGTTAGAAGATATTTTCAATTATGCCAACATGTGAGAGTTAAATTAATTGGGAATTTATTAGAAGAGTGGGTTGCAAATTCATTCACAAAGAGAATTTTGGAGAGGAAAAAAGCTTCTTCACAGATGTGAGGATATTTTTGAAAAAAAATACACAGAGGATTGTTTTGGGGAAATTTTTGGCTGTGGTGTTACATTGGAATTGTTATGGTAAATCTTGTTGTGTTTGTTGATTGCTTTCTTGGTTGGAATCACTGGATTGCTGGATAGAAGTTGTGGAAGATTTGGAGAAGGCTCTGCATCAAATTTTCATTTCCTGAAGCTTCTTGACTCAGGTTTTCTTCTATTTTTTTGTATTGCTCTTGGTTTGGTTTTAAAATTGTAGTGATTAAAGATTTGTTTGTTAAATCTTTTTAGGAAAAGAAATTTGTTATTAGAAGAAAGAAAATAAATAAATAAATTTAAAGCTTTTGTTGTTCCCGTGAAATTTCTTCAAAGAAATTTTGAAAACCTCTGTAGAAAATGGTTAGTTTTGTTATTTAAATCAAACCTAGTGGTTGAATAACACATTTAGATTTGTTTTAGAAAATTTAAACCTCTGTAGAAAATCAATTTATTTATTAAACCTCTATAGAAAATCAATTTATTTATTAAACCCCTGTAGAAATTGCGGTGGAGAAAACTAGAGGATTTGAAAGCTTCTGGGAGTAACTTAGTTTCCTTTTTTAAGTTTTATTGTTCTTTTATTGTTTAAGAATTCAAGAAAATGGATTAAAAGAATCAGTGTTGAAACTCTGTGAAATTTGTTGTTCTCTGGAAAAATTTGCATAATTTCACCTATAGATGAATGTTTTCTTAAAATTTCCTCAATTTGTCTATTATGTTAAATCCGTATACATATATTTGTTTTAAATATTGAATTGAATATTAATTTTCATCATCGTACGACCGACGCATTGCTGGATATATATTAAAAAATTCGCATTTAAATAAAAAAGAAGTGAATATCTTTTTCGTTGTTTTGTTTTGGGTGATGTATGGGTATTTGGGTGGGAGTGCATAACACATGCCACCACCCCCAACTCTTGGGAGGCGCGGATGTCTCAAGGATAGCGCCCTCCACTAAGTGGAGGGAGCGCTGCCTTGAGGTAGCGCAACCCCCTGTTGGGGAGGCCGCTGGTAGTATGAAGGTGGGGCGGGGGTTTAGCTGCGGCCAACCCCTCCCCAATCCCCTTGCTTTTTATTTTTTATTTTTAATTAAACACTAATGCATGAATAGTGGCGTCCACCCTTTTTGGTTGGGGTTTGAGTAAACCTTTTAATTCAGATTAAATAATATATTATATTATATATTATTTATTTATAGGATTAAATAAATGATTAGTACATATAGTGTGTAAATTTGCATATTTAGAAAGAATGTTTTAAAACATTTTAATTGTATTTAAATGTTTAAATAAGATAAGCATTTGGAAATTATTTATTGAATATTAATATATTTTGTTAAATAATGTATTTTGTTAGTAAAGTATATTAATATATATATTTAATGTATATATTACATAAATATTTTCAATTGGAGTATACTCAATATTTAATTTGTTTAATATAGGTGCATGTAATTTAGTTTTGCATGGAGATTTTAAAAGATAAGATTTGAATGCATGGTCAAATAGATATGGAAAAAAAATATTTTAAATTGAAGATATTACATGTTTTAAATAGAAAATTGAAAGAGATATAGGTTTTGGATGGAAAATTGAAAAGATTATTTGCAATAGTTTTATGTTGTATTAAAAGTAAATTAAGGAATTGTTTATATTGATGAGGCAATTAATTAATTTTATTTATTTATTTCTATTAGAGTAATTAAATCAGTGTGATTGGAATATGAAAGAGATATGGATTCAATATATCCAAAAATAGTAATATCCTCATGATTGCCTTTTAGATTTATTTTCCTCGTATTTCACAAAGGGATGTGAGTTTAAATTGTTTAAGATTCCCTATTATGAAAATGGAAAAGGGGTATATGATTATTTGATTTAACCCTATTATCATGCTTTGACTTTGTCATTGTTACCTATTGATTGAGGATGGATTTAAGAAATCCAAATATTAGATTTGATTAATGACTTGAATGTTTTTTTGTAACTTTTTCTTCGAGTTGTGTTTTGGGAAATGGGATTAAGTGTTAGTCCAAAATTGTAAGTCTTCCAGAAGATCTTAGAGGATGAGGGTTGTCGATTCATTATATCAACCAATTGTTTTTCCCTTAGGTAGTGCATGGTGTATTTTTAGTAATTTACCCGGTTTCCACAAACGGGGATGTTTGTGCCTCCTTTGGAAGGATTGGACTATGTGTTTTGTTGCCTCCAAGTTGTTTGGAGTGAGTTCCATTGTTTGGTTCCTCCTAGAGATGGAGTGGTTATGATGCCTAGATTGTATGCACTTGTGATTCCCTTGGTGATTAGATTGTTTGTGTGTTGTCGAATAGAAGAGTGGCTTCCATTAGGGGCCAGAACCCATAAGAGTTAAGATTGGGTAACCTTTGGAAGTAAGTTTAATCAAGTGATAACTAAATATTGTACCATAATTTGGGGAGTACTTCACATTAAAAAGATAAGTTCTAGCCTCACTCATAGTCACAAGTTCTTGTTTAAGCTTGGAGTGAGTGGGAAGGCCTGAAATGGCAAGATCATCTATCTTGTTAGTACGAGAGGTATTTGATTCCACATTAGTAAGTATGAGGGCCGAGGGTCGGTAGAGGTCACTAGGAATATCGGAGCCTATGAAAATCGGCTGAGGGTAACTCATTATGAGTTGTGCGATGACACTCTGTCTAGGACAACAGTTAGTATTTATGTTATGTGTATGGTTCTCTAAACATACTTGATTTATTTTATGTCTGGAAGCAATGTGACCTATGTCAATGATGTGAGAATTGTTCTTGTTTAGTTTTTTTGTTTGGTTGTGTCTGTATGTGTCAGTATGAGTCTGCCTATGGTTAGTGGTTGTAGATTTTTGTCCATGTTATGTTGTTACTATCTCATAGCATGGGGGTGGGCCTTCAGGTACCACTTGGTTGGGTGGAACATGCACCATACACCGTTGGGTCCCCATTTATCTTTAGTACTTGGTGGCGAGACATCTAGATGGACAGCTCGCGGTTCTTGTTTCAAATTCATGCATTGTAGTATTTCATTTTGTATAAGTTATTTATCCCTCTTATGTTTATGAGGTGGAATTATGTAATTGTAACACATTTGTAGTATTGCCTCATTCTAGGAATGAGTGATGTAACTATTTTGATTAAAATGATTATGAAATTGTATCTTGGATCTTTATCTTATTATGTTATGTTGTATGATGCTTATTTTATAAAGTATTAAATGCTATGGTTTTATGTTGTTGTTTGTGTGGGTTTAAGTAATCCCAACCTTGTAGCCTTAGAGGTTGTTGTTAATTAGTAAGTGAATGTGTATGTTATTACACTTTAAAAAATATATATTCACTTAAGTCGTTAATTACAACTTCCTTTAGGGTTACTTAGTGGGGCATTACACATGGTATCAAAGCCTAGGTTTAAATACTGGGTGTTCTGGGATTATGATGTAGCCATTAAGCTTAGTTGCGTAGCTTTCCAAGTGTACCTTGTCTAATACCTTTTTGTTTCTGTGTAGGAGTATGCCTCCTAGATGCGGATGAGGAAGAGGACAAGGACGTGGCCGGATAGGCAGTCGCGAAGGGAGTCAGCACGACTCGCCACCTCATGTTTCTCTTATACTAGAGCAGGAGGAACAACAGGCCTCACAAAATGGCCAAGGGGACGATGGTGGACAACTGGATCTTCCAGGGATCAAAGCTACACGTAGAGCTCTTGAGGAGGCTTTGGCACTCTTAGGTCCAAGATAGGCAGTACTAGAGGTTAATCCTATTGTGAGGACAGTTACGACACAGTCAGAGATGTTAGCCTCTTCTTATGTGAGAGATTTGATTCGGTCACAACCACCTCGGTTTGATGGAGTAGGCACCGGTTTAGAAGCTGAGACTTGGTTGATAGGTCTTGATCAATGTTTTTCTATGCATCCATTTGATAGTAATACTAAAGCATGGTGCACTATTATGCACCTATGAAGGTTTGTGGCCACTTGGTGGAGACTAGAGGAGCAGAAGCTCCACATTGACATGAGTTCAGTATCTTGGGAGATATTCCTTTAGCGGTTCAGAGCCCGCTTTCTTTCTGATCATTGGCATCAGCACAGGGGTGATGAGTTCCATACCCTATGACAGCTAGCTTTGATCATGGATCAGTATGAGATATGTTTCTACGAACTTAAACAATTCACGAGAATAGGAGATGACAAGAGGATGCTCGTGCAATATTTTTTCAGGGGTTTGAATGCCCGTATTAGTGGTGGTGTGCAGGTCTTTGAGCCCAAATCTATGGAGACAGTTGTGGAGAAGGCACGGCTTGTGGAGGATAACTTAGTTATGGCACTAGGAGGTCATTTAGGTGTGCAGATTGGTAGTGGTTCAGGAGTTGGGTCTAGTGCACGACGGGGTCAAACTCAGGGAGTTGGATCACCAATGGCTCAGCAGGAGCCTACTCAAAGTGGGTAGCAGCAGAGTGCGCTTAGAAAGTGTAAGGACTCATAGACATATCAGGATGATGGTGGTTCTTTGCCTAGAAGGAATCGAAACTGGTGGCGCAATAATCATAATCAATAGATACAGTCAGCCTAGAGTTCACAGTCTGTGGCTGATTGGGGTAGTATGCAACAGTCTCCTACACCGATAAGAGGCAGTGGTTTGGTCGTAACACTGGGTGTTACCCTTATGGTCAGTAGGGCCACCTTGCTAGGAATTGTCCGCATTGGAAGACTTCTGTATTTGGTCAGGGACCAACAGTTCCAGAGCCGACAGTAGGAGATATAAGTAAGTCTCATCATGCTTATTCTACGGTTGATAACCGTCAGCTTGGATATCAGGGCACTGTAGTTGAGACTTTTGGTGTTGGTCGTACTATGCAGGATACTCATCCTCAAGGGTTGAGGTTTTCATTTTATGTAGTTTGTTTGAAGGAGTTATATCCCTACTTGTGTGCAGGCTTCCAGGATTAAGCCTAACCCTTGGTGGGGAGAATGTAACACCCCTCCGTTTTGCTTTCTGAACTGGACAGTGTGTCCTTGTTTTGTTTTGATTTATGTTTATAGATATTCAGATACTTTATCTTATGTGTGTATTTGATCGCTATTTATAGAGTGACGAACTATTATTTGATGTGATGTGGTTTATCTGATGATTTGTTTTACATGCTTTAATTGGTGTAATGATGTTAGTTATTGTAACATGTTTATTGCATATGAGATTATTGGATTATGATGGAGATGTCATTTATGATGAGTGTATTGGTGAAGGGGACGGGATCGCATCACTCGCTTGTGAGTGCCCTGCGATTTCGTGATTTCCTCTTCACGATGTGTATTTTATGCTGCTTATATATATATGATGTTGGTTACTTTGTTTTCAGGTTTGCAGGTACATGAAATCAACTCCACCTAGTTTCACAGGTTTGATCGTGTCAATCCAACGATTAAGTTGAACGAGAGATAGTAGCTAGGTAACTTGTGTCAAGTCTACACCCTAGCCATAGTGTGTCGTTAGTTGTGTTTGTTGAGTCTTTGATGGCCTTGTTTTAATATTATTTAATTCTGAAGGGATTCTTGTTTTGAAAATGAATATTTAGAATTATTGCATTAAATTATGTTGATAGTTATTTAATTAAAATTATACATTGTTGATAGAAGTTATTCTTTAAATTAATTAATTTAATTTAATTTATTTAATTAATTAAATTTAATTAATTTAATTAATTAAATTTAATTTATTTAATTTTATTTATTTAAATAATTAAATGTTATGTTAAGAAAATTAAATGAAAGAAAAGAATTTAATTCATTTTGGAATTTTATTTCAATAAGTGGGAATTAAATTAGAATCTGGGAATTAAATTTGAATTAGAAGTAATTAAATTTAATTTGGTAATTAAATTTGAATTAGAAGTTACTAAATTATATTGGGAAATTAAATGGAAATTAATTTTGGTTGTTAGAAGATATTTTCAATTATGCCAACATGTGGGAGTTAAATTAATTGGGAATTTATTAGAAGAGTGGGTTGCAAATTCATTTACATAGAGAATTGTGGATAGGAAAAAAGCTTCTTCACAGGTGTGAGGATATTTTTGAAAAAAATACCTAGAGGATTGTTTTGGGGAAATTATTGGCTATGAAGTTACATTGGAATTGTTATGGTAAATCTTGTTGTGTTTGTTGGTTGCTTTCTTGGTTGGAATCATTGGATTGCTGGATAGAAGTTGTGGAAGCTTTGGAGAAGGCTCTGCATCAAATTTTCATTTCCTGAAGCTTATTGACTCAGGTTTTCTTTTGTGTTTTTGTATAGTTCTTGGTTTTCTTTTAAAATTGTAGTGATTAAAGATTTGTTTTTTAAACCTTAGGAAAAGAAATTTGTTATTAGAAGAAAGAAAATAAATAAATAAATTTAAAGCTTTGTTGTTCCCATGAAATTTCTTCAGAGAAATTGTGAAAACCTCTATAGAAAATGGTTAGTTTTGTTATTTAAATCAAACCTAGTGGTTGAATAACACATTTAGATCTGTTTTAGAAAATTTAAACCTCTATAGAAAATCAATTTATTTATTAAACCCCTGTAGAAATTGCGGTGGAGAAAATTAGAGGATTTGAAAGCTTCTGGGAGTAACTTAGTTTCCTATTTTAAGTTTTATTGTTCTTTTATTGTTTAAGAATTCAAGAAAATGGATTAAAAGAATCAGTGTTGAAACTTTGTGAAATTTGTTGTTCTCTAAAAAAATTTGCATAATTTCACCTGTAGATGAATATTTTCTTAAAATTTCCTCAATTTGTCTATTACATTAAATCTGTTTATATATATATTATTGTTTTGAATATTGAATTGAATATTAATTTTCGCCACTGTACGGCCGGTGCATTGCTTGATATATATTAAAATAAATAAATTTGCATTTAAAAAAAAGAAGCGAATATCTTTTTCGTTGTTTTGTTTTGGGTGTTGTATGGGTATTTGGGTGGGGGTGCATAGCACACTCCACCGCCCCCAACTCTTGGGAGGTGCGGTTGTGATGCAGGAGCATCCAGTGGTGTAAGGGCAATCCTATATCACCCAAAAATATATTTACTTTCATTTAAAGTTTTGTATATGTTTTTGCATTTCTGGATACTCTTTTTGTCGAAGAAGAATTCCCAACTTTCAGAACTGCTTTTCTGCTTTTTCTGCTCGACTGTTATTTTTAGCAGGTATGATTTTGAAGGCGTGAGGAAACAGAAATTTAAGGGAAGCTTCAGGACAAAATAATAAACACTTTGGTGAAAGAATTAGGTGAAGATCATTCCTAGTTCAAAAGTTATTCAAGTTTCAGTTTTTGCTTTTTGCCCTACAAAATCTTTGGAGCTAATTTTGAGGGACTTAAAGGCTCTAGATGGGCCCGAAAATTGGCAGAAAATGAAAATGGTTAGCCTTTAGGCCCCACTTTTTGGCACTTCATTTTCGCAAGACCTTTCCGAAAAGGTATTATCATTGAAGATCCAACAGTTAGATCTTGAGTTAGGGCTTCTGAAAGTTTGTGCATAATTAGAATGTTGTTTTTGGCTCCAAAAGGAGGAAATGGGGCTATTTATGGAGTCGTTTCTGATTTTTGTGAGTAGTTTTTTGGAAAGAAGATCGCATATTGCGAATAGGGGAATTTCTGTAATTTTTTTTCTGTAATTTGCATGTATTGCAGAACTCGAGGATTGGAGATCCTCTACATGTAAAAATTTCATACTTTGAAAATAATAAGATTTGTTAGTTTTTCTGTGTGATTTTCTATGTCTCAGGTTGCACCCTCATCAAGTGGTATCAGAGCGGGTTTTCTTGAGCGTGTGGACAGATCACCGATCGTGAGGCAGTTCGCACCAGGACTGTGGTTGTGGGTTCAAGATATTCAAGATGCCTCCAAGAGTGGCACGTGGTAGGCGAGGTGGTGCCAGAAATGCTGGTGGAAGAGATCCATTAGCGGCCGAGGGTTTCAGAGCCCTCCAGAGACAAATTAATGCATTACAAAGAGAGTTAAGAAGAGGGGTAAACCCGAGAGGGGGAGAAGAAAGTGAGGATGAAGAAGAGGTAGAAGATTCAGATGTAGAAGAGGAAGAAGAAGCTATTGATCAAGATCAAATGCGGCTGATAAGGGCCATTTCGAAGATCGGAAAAAGACCTAGAGTAGAAGTTCCTAGTTTTTCCGGAAGTCTAGACCCAAAAGAGTTGATTGATTGGATCAATGAGTTGGAAGAGTATTTCGAGTATGAAGAAGTAGAGGACCCAGATCGGGTTAAGTTTGCAAAAACGAAGCTAAAGGGCCACGCCAGTATCTGGTGGAAAGAGGTCCAAATAGAAAGAAATAAGAGAGAAAAGGGAAAGATCACCAGATGGGATCGCATGGTGGAGAAACTAAAGAAGCAATTCATGCCAATGGACTATGAGTTAGATCTATTGAAGAAATTGCAAGGGTTGAAGCAAGGAAGTAGATCTGTGAAAGAATACACAGAAGATTTTCACAAGATGATCATCAGAACGGGACATGCAGAGGCCAATAAGGAGAAGGTAGCCCGTTATCTTAATGGGTTACGGCCGAGCATTCAAGAGGAGTTAAGCCTGGTCAGAATGGCCACCATTGAGGATGCTTACCAATTTTCACTGAGAGTTGAAGAGAAGCTGAACAAGAGATTTGACAGCAAGCAAAAAGGACGAGGAGGTCAAAGCGGAAGGGGTAGTGGAAGATCTTTTGGAAGCCGAAATGAGGATTATTTAGGAATAAAGATGTCTCAACTGGATAATTCCTATTCTTATTATTTTTTTTGTAAAATGTATTTCTTGCAAATAATGTAATTAAGTGTGAGTGTACATGTCTAGTTTTCATGTTGATGTGTCACTCCACTTAATGTGATGGCATCTTGAATTGTGTGTAAGGAGATCATGTTTGAAGCGGTTATAGTAGTTCTATGACCGTAAGGGCTATATGCGGAAGATTCAATGGCCAGTGAGACGTGGCGATTGATAAAAGTTGATCATACACTCTTCCCGATAGTTATCTTGGAAGTTGCCTAAAAGGGAAGCATGATATAAAAGCGTTTTTAGGGTTAGAGAGAACATGATATGAATTAGTGTAGGAAGCTGTTTCCGCACTTGAGTTTCCTTACAAGTGGTATCAAAGCCTGATCAACTTTTGATCCTAGTTGTTGGGTAGGGTTTTTTGAGCTAATCTCAAGTTGAGTGGGAGTTTTTTTGTGCAGAGCATTCTGAATCTTATTTGCAGATTGAGATGGCAAGTTCCTCATACAGTAGAATGGAGGTGGAGAAATTTAATGGCACTAATTTCGAGTTGTGGAAACTCAAGATGGAAGACATGCTTGAAGACCGCGATCTATAGGAGGCTACTTCACTTGATGTGAAACCTGTAGCGATACCTCAAGCGGATTGGGATATCAAGGATCGGAAGGCTAAGGGTCTCATCAGACTCTGTCTAGCAGATGCCGTTCTTCTGAATGTTCTTGATGAGACCACTGCAAATTCTTTGTGGAAACGGCTTGGGTCTGTGTATCAGGCCAAATCTCTGGTGAATAAGTTGTTCCTGAGAAAGAAGTTGTATTCTTTAAGAATGGAGGAAGGTGGATCCGTAACTGATCATCTCAATGCATTCAATTTATTGATTACACAGTTGGCATCATCTGGTGCCAAGATTGAGGAGGAGGATCGATGTATGACCCTGCTTTGTTCCTTGTCGGATTCGTGGAACCATCTTGTGATGGCTCTCGGAAGTACTATAGTCACATTCCGTATGGATGATGTGGTGTCTTCGTTGCTGTCTGAGGAGATGCGAAGAAAGACTTCCGATTCGTCTAAGGAAGCCCTTGCTGTTCGTGGGAGATCCAACGACAAAGGAAAGCAGAATGACAATAAGTCAAAGAAGGGTAGATCCAAATCCCGTGGGAGTTCTAAGACTCCTGGAAAGTCCAAGGCGAAATGTTGGAACTGTGATAAATCTGGGCACTTCCGGAGGGACTGCAAAGAACCGAAGAAGAAGAAGAAAGGCTCAGATTCAGCTTCTGAAAAATCTCAAGAAGATGGAGATGCTTTTATTGCAGCTTTGGCAGCCCATGCATCTGATGATGTGTGGTTAGTAGACTCGGGTGCTTCTTTTCACATGACCTCTCATCGAAACTGGTTCTCAAAATATGAAGAGTTTGATGGTGGAAAGGTGTACTTAGGTGATGATTCTCACCTAAAGATAGTTGGACGCGGAAGGGTCACTATCAGATTTCCTGATGGACGAGTAAAGGGAATCAATGGAGTTATGCACATTCCGGGTTTGGCACGAAACCTATTATCTGTAAGTAGGTTGAATGATGTAGGTGTGCAAGTTGTTTTTTCGAAAGATGGATGCAAGATGATAAGAGGATCTATGGTGCTCGCTAAAGGTACTAGGAGAGGTACTTTGTTTCAGCTTGATGCATGCATTACTCAATGCAATAGTTCTTCTGTTTCAAAGAAGAGAGCGGCTATCACTTCATCCCCACCATCTGAACGAGCAGTAAAGAAGATTGTGGCAATGGGTTCCGATGGCAGTGCAGTAAGGGTGCCTAAGGGTGTAAACACTTTGGAAGGCAAGCTTCCTGCAGAAAAGACAATGTTGTGGCATATGAGATTTGGCCACATTGGTGAGAAGGGTCTTAGGACCTTGAAAACTAAAAATCTCGTTGAGGGGCTAAATGATTGTAATCTCGAATTCGATTTCTGTGAACACTGTGTTTATGGTAAGCAAAACCGTGTTCAGTTCTACTCCAGTTCTCACAAGTCTTCTGGACTTTTGGATCTTATTCATTCTGATGTTTTTGGTCCTGTAAAAGTTCCTTCTATCTCCAGTTCTGTATATTTTATATCTTTTATAGATGATTACAGTAGAAGGACTTGGATATATTTCCTGAAAAGTAAGACACAGGTTTTTAGTCGGTTCAAGGAATTTAAGGCTCTCGTGGAGAATCAGACTGGTAAAAGAATCAAGTGTGTGAGAACTGATAATGGTGGTGAGTTTTGTTCCACAGAGTTTGAATAGTTCTGTAAAGAATGAGGAATCGAGAGACATAAGACAACTCCTTACACCCCGCAGCAAAATGGAGTTGCAGAGAGAATGAACAGGACACTGATGGAGAAGGCTAGGAGTATGCTTAGTGGAGCTGGCCTAGAACAAAAATTTTGGGCCGAAGCTGTTGCCACTGCTTGCTATCTGGTTAACAAATCTCCTACATCAGCTCTTGTTGGTAAGACACCCATGGAGGTGTGGTCTGGTAAGAAGCCTTCAATTAGACATCTTCATATTTTTGGTTGTGAAGCTTATGCACATGTTCCAAAGGAGAAAAGATCTAAGTTGGAAAACAAATCTGTCAAATGTATTTTCATCGGATACAGTGTTGGTGTGAAAGGATACAAGCTTTGGAATCCTATGACTAGTAAGGTGATGTATAGTAGAAATGTTATTTTCAGAGAGCTAACATCTTCTCCTATTGTGCTTCAACCAGATGAAAAAGAAAAGGAAAAAGATGTTGTTCAGTTTCCTCCTACCCCTGAGAAGATTGAACAGAGAGACCATGTTGGGTCTAATGATGAGGAGAGCTCTACCAGCTTTGATAGTTCGGAAGAAGAGGAAGAACAACCTCAACCTCAGCCCTTGAGGAGATCCATGAGAGAAAGAAAGCAACCAGAAAGGTTTGGTTATTCTATGTTAGATTCCAGTTGTGCTTTTGCTTTGATTACTAACACTGATGAGCCTAGATCTGTGAAAGAGGCTTTGGGCATGGAAGATGCAAGTTCCTGGATTGAGGCTATGGATGATGAGATGGCTTCATTGGAGAAAAACAAAACTTGGGACCTTGTACCTTTGCCTAAAGGGAGAAAATCTGTTGGCTGTAAATGGGTGTTCAAGAAGAAATTCTATGCAGATGGCAGTGTTGAAAGGTACAAAGCTAGATTGGTTGCAAAGGGGTATTCACAGGTAGAGGGAATAGATTATGGTGAAATATTCTCTCCTGTTGCAAAGTTGACATCCATTAGATTTTTGTTATCTCTTGCTGCATCATATGATTTAGAGATAGAATAGATAGATGTGAAGACAACTTTCCTTCATGGTGATTTGGAGGAAGAGATTTATATGTCACAGCCTGAGCACTACATTGTTGAAGGTAATGAATCCTTAGTTTACAGATTAAAGAAATCTCTATATGGTTTGAAGCAATCTCCTAGGATGTGGTACCTTAAGTTTGATGCCTTTGTGTTGTCAATTGGATTTGTAAGATCGAAATCAGATCATTGTGTTTATTTCAGAGTTGAAAATGATCGCCTTCTTATTGTTGCATTATATGTTGATGATATGTTGCTGTTTGGGAAGGGTAAGGGTATGATTTCTGATTTTAAATCTCAGTTGTCAGCATAGTTTGAGATGAAATATCTTGGGGCAGCAAGGTACCTCTTGGGTATGGAAATCAGTAGAGACAGGTCTAACAGAAAACTTTGGTTGAGTCAGAGTAAGTATGTGAAGTCTGTGTTGGACAGGTTCAGCATGGCAGATTGTAGACCACTATGTGTTCCTGTTTCAATGGGAACAAAGTTATCTGTAGATGATTGTCCAAAATCTCCTAGTGAGGTGGAGGACATGAGTAGAGTACCTTATGCTAGTGCAATTGGCAGTCTTATGTATGCTATGGTCTGTACTAGACCAGACATTGCCCAAGCAGTGGGAGTCCTAAGCCGGTTTATGGCTAACCCTGGACGGGTACATTGGGATGCAGTTAAGCGAGTATTCAGATATTTGAGGGGTACATCAGATTACTCCATATGTTACCATGGTAACTCTTCTGGATCTCCACATTCAGTTTGTATTCGTGGATTTGTGGATTCGGATTGGGCAGGTGATATTAACAGCAGGAGATCCACCAGTGCTTATGTTTTCACTATGTTTGGTGGTGCCATCAGTTGGATGAGTAAGCGACAACCTGTGGTTGCTTTGTCCACTACAGAAGCTGAGTACATGGATGCTACTCATGCTTGTAAGGAAGCCATTTGGCTTAGGAGATTGTGTTCTGATGTTGGTGTTGATGCAGAACAGATTACTATTTGGTGTGACAATCAGAGTGCTATTTGCCTTGCGAAGAATCCAACTTTCCATGCCAGAACGAAGCACATTGATGTGCAGTTTCACTTTGTGAGAGATATGGTGGAAGATGGAAAGATAAATTTGTAGAAGGTAGATACTGTG
>VCHN02001228.1:0-24152 GCA_007115665.2 Sequoiadendron giganteum
TATCTAAATTCCCATATGTGAAGTTGTTGCAAATTCATTTTAGTGAACTTGGAGTGTAAATACACCACAACCTCTCTCTTATTGATTGTCAATCTATTTGGAGAAACTACTAGTGAGAAGTATCGATATTGAGTTGCTCTAGATATGTCATGTTTATGAGGCTCCATGAACAAGAACCCCATTGGGATGGATTACAAAGGTCGGTTTCACATTGTCAGGTGGGGCTGATGATAGATTACATCTATCTATCATAGGCTGATGTAGAAGCACTTATCCCCCTCTCCCGACTTTTGTCCCTAAATAAGCTTATGGATCAAGCTACTGTAGAGGGCCGTTGTTGGCTCAACCTGCCCTAACTGGGGAAATGCTTATCAAGAGGAAACTATGTTATGCAGATAAATAATTGGATATCATTGAAATGGCTATCTATGGAAGCATAATTTGAGGAGGACTTTAATTTCATTGCAAAACAATTGCCGAAAATGCTTCTTGTGATTAATATTTGAAATAGGGTAGTGTTAATTTTGGGGAGCTTAATTATTTTGAAGTGTTTGTACAATATCTTGGATGCAATATTAGTGGAAACTGACATCCAAGGAGATTTGGAGATCCATTACTGTTACAGCATAACCCTTTGGACGTATACTGCTCAAATCCTTACATTGCTTATTTTCTCTTTGGATGGATGGCAATTCAATGGCAGGGATTTGTATGCAGGTCATGCTCATATAAGTGCCTTCATCACCATTACACAATTTAATACATTGGAATTTCCTTTCTTGAACCTTTACTTCATTTTTTATTGTTAGGGTTTCTTAGTGATTATTCCATTTCCACGTGGCATATTGATAAAATAAACCAAGCAAAAAATCATTTTGATTTTAGTTAACTCCCACTAACATACTTTTGGAATAAATGTTTGACTGCATTACTTTGAGTGTGAATAATTTTGTTTTCTGCTTATAATACATTCATTGAGAGCTGTAGTAGAAAGCTTCTTATGCTGAAACCCATCCTGTAAACTTGCTTTAAGCTACATTTACTCAAATCATAGAATGTGTAGTAAATAAATTAACGTATTAATGTTTATTAACTAGTTAGTTAGGCAGTTTTGGGTAGTTAGAAGGAAAAATGGCTATATAAAGTCGTTACATGTAATAATGCAATGTGTCGAAGATGATGGACTGGTTGCTATGGTTGGAGCCTTTGGCTCTTCATGTCGTAATGCCAATAAAGCAATTTTGGGAAGGGAGGTTTGTCATATCCCCATTAGAATATTGCAAATATTAAAGCAAAAAAAGAAAAAGAAAACAGAAAAGACAAAAATAAGGATAGCCACCTCAAATAGGATAAGGCCAAAAGTGGCCACCTCAGGAAGATAAGGATTTGATTTTGTTTGTTTTCAGAAAAGTACTAAAAAATGAAAGGAGTTGGCTGCCTTAGGGTTAGCAATCACTGCCCTAGGGACATTTGTACCTATTTAAACAAGCATGGGCAGCAGAAACATTTATTCTAAAATATTTTTGCTCTTGAGTCCTCATTTGAGCATGGCACCTTAGTACAGCAGTTCAGTTACAGGTAGTTTTAGCACCTTCTAGGCAACGTTAGAGCAAAAAAGGACTTCTAGGATGTGAAGGGTGAGACTGCAGTCTACAGCACAGACAACAACATTTTCAAGCTTCAGAATCCTTGTCAAACTAAGACCTCTATCAGGCTGCAGCGGCAAGCTTGACTTGAACTTGTAGCCCAATTTCATATCAGCAATTCATTCTCTTGTAAGATTAGCAACAAAATTCGAGGTTGGATTATCATAATTAATTAAGTTGTAACCTCACGGTGCCTCTAGACTTGAAGCAAAGCTTCCATTTTGTAAAAAGAATTAACAAGTTCATAATAAAGTGCTATTTTCAGAATTCAGTAAGCTGTTATATTCATTTGCAACTAAATTATTCAAAAAAATACTGTTCTATATTAAGTTGAAATGACATATTGGAATGCTGAAATTTTGTCTTTTGTTTGCATTTGATTTTATTTCATCATAATGTTGTTTTGTCCCTAGGAAGATTTATATTGCATGTCTTTATTAAAAAAACATGGCATCAGAGCACGGTAGATTAGGTGACATTTGATTTCAAATCTGGGATAGTTTCTCTTTTCTCTTTAGGTTTATATTCTTGCAGTTTGTGTGATTTTGTGGTCACCTATTATAGGAGACCTTGGAAAGAAATGGGTTTTTTCTTTGCGATTAGAAGGGTCAAGTCAGGGTAGACTTTTGTTTCATCCAAATCATACACTGTTAAGTCTACTAGTTGAATTTTTGCTTGTAGGGCATGATTGGACACTTTTGCAGGTAATATGGATTTTGGAGAACTTTGGCACAAAATAGATAGTGCCATGCTCTAAAGCAGCCAAAAACCCATAGATCAATTGCCAAATTGTCAAAATCCTAGTAGGCTGTATTGGGCCATGAGGAAATTTACTATATGTATGTTTTACAAAATTTGTATGATGTTTGCATGGCTTTGTGCAGGCATGGTAAAACACTATACAATGTTGACATAATGCTCATGTCATCATTGACAACATAGTGCCTAGTTGTAGCCACACCGTCATTTGGCCTTATCAACATTGTTGACTTGTGCCCCATCGTTGCTATTGGTCTGCCCTACCTTTGTTGTTCCACAACTCCATGGTCACCTTTGTGCATCATTGATTCCACCACCGTTTTTGTGCATGTCACTGGTTGTGTCACTCTCATGCTACTCTACCACAACCATAGTATTAGGACTCGGACTCGGACTCGGACTCGGACTCGACTTGGCAGCCCAAAATTTGGACTTGGACTCAGGACTCGACACAAACTCAACAAAAAACTCGGCATGGACTCGACAAAAAAAACCTCATAATTACACAAAAAAAAAGAAATAAATGCAATTAGAGAACATAAAAGTCTTATTTGACTATCAATTTTTCATAATTCAAACATTACAAATTTACAACATGTCATATGATCCTCAAACTCTCAAAATTTGAAATTTCAGCCACTATGTTTGTTATGTTTAGGTGCTAGAAGAGTTTGAGCTCAGGTATTGGGAGTTTGAGCCTAAGACTTGGGAGTCTTAGACTAGGACTCGATTGAGTACTCTCCAAGACTCGACCAGACTTGATGCAGGAGTCTAGTCAACTCGGTTCGGCCAGCTTAGAGACTTGGGAGTTTGGAGAGTCTTGCAGAGTACTCGAAGAGTCTTCAAACTATGACTACAACGCCATCCTCCTTGTATTTGCTACTAGCCATGCTGTTCAAGTGTTGCTATTATGCCCTAGGAGTATTTTTTTGCTTTGTGGAGGTATAATTTTCAAACGAGCATCACTTTCGCTTTTGATAGTGAAATATACCAATTTTTTTGTAATTGCTGAAATGATCACAAGGAATCCAACTAAATTGGTAGTATTTTATTTTTTCTCTAAAAATAGTAAAAACTAAAAAGCTTCCATTGTAAATGAGAGTTTTTGAGTTTGTTATTAATAAAAACAAATTGAAATAAGTGCCCCCACAACATATATTTATTTGGGAGGGGATTTAATCTCCAAAGTTTTGCTTGGGTTCCCTTCTACACAGTCCAACATGGCCAAACTATCTCCTCTATTGCTCACACCATTTAACTATTTTGCTTGGAAAAGTAAAATGCAACTAATCATGTGTAGTAAAGGATATTGAGGAATAGTAGGTGGAACTGAAAAAGAACCAACAACTAAACTAGATAAAACAAAATTTCTTAGTAAATCTAATGAGGCATTTGGCATTATGTGTTTACTAATCTCACTTGATCTTTTGTTTCATGTTGAATCATTAATAACACGTAATGAAATTTGGGTAAAACTTGAAGGCATGTATGGTAAAGCTAATGAAATCTGTGGTCATCAATTAGAAAAGGAGTTGATTAGTCTTAACCTTGCAGACTTCGATAATATTTAAGTTGTAACACATTTGAAGTCCCTTTGACTCAAATTAGAACAATGTCAAATCACTAAGTTTGATTCACTGCTAGTTGTAAGTTTTCTCTCTAAGTTAGGTCCAAAATATTGTGTTTGTAACAACTTTATATTCCACTAGAGATGCCTTAGGAGTTAATTTTACCATGCCAACCTTTGATGCATTTGTAGAATGCCTCACTTGTGAGCAAGATAAGTTGATTTAGATAGGGGCACTATCTAGTAAGTCTTCTAAATCCACTACCTTGATTGCCAACCAATCACATAAGAGTTAGAAAAGACCAAAGAATTCAAAAAATAGAAGAAACCAAACACATCTATAAAGAAACACTCCTTCACTACTAGAAACGTAGAAGGTCAATGAAAAGGAGGGGGAAGTGTAGTTAGTATAAGAAGGGGGGTATGATGTAATGAGTGCATGCAAAAACAAATTGGCTCATTTAGAGCTTGTAAAAAAGAATAAGATCAGTGTTTGAGTCCTCTAGTGAGCTCCCCTCCAAAATTGGGAAAGGGAAAGGTAAGGCTCTCACAACTATTGCCTCTTTATCATGTGAAAAGACTTAAACATTTGATTTGGGTGCCATGCACCACGTGGCTTCATCTTTGGATCAGTTCTATATACTTGAGTCATGTTCTACTCCGTCTATACATGTGGGGGATGATTCAATAGTTTATGTGGAAGGGTTAGGATCAGTTGATATGGATGGTGGACTATTCAACAATGTTATTTGTGTATCTTCCTCGTCTTAAAACTTACTCTCCATCTGCCAAATTACTCAATACAGGTTCAGGGAAGTGAGTTGAGTTTACTCTAGACATTGTCACCATTCAGTATCTTGAAGATTATTCCCCAATTGCTGTTGGAAATGCTGACCATTAAGCACACTTGTACATTTTTTCACATTGTGTCTAATTCACCTTCTAAGTCTCTTCTTACTTAAATAATGTAGTTAAACTATGGCATGAGCGGTTTGGTCACTTGAATTATTGCCACTTTTAGTAGTCAGACAACCATAAAATAGTTATAGGACTTCCTCTAATATCCTTATTTGATGATGTTTGTCATGGTTGTGTCTTAGGGAAGCATCCTAAAGAGAAATATGGCAAAGGAAAGGCTAAGAAAGCTTCATAAACTCGAGTTGATTCAAAATGATCTTGCAGATCCCTCCATTCAACAAATGTCAATATCTCCCTAATTTCATAGATGACTTCTCACAATTCACGATGGTTTATATTCTTCTCAATAAGAATGAAGTGTTTGGCAAGTTTCAACACTTTAAGGCCTTCATTGAGAAACAAATAGGCAAGGACATCAAAACGCTTCACATTGATAATGGAAACAAGTATGTCAACAATCAATTTGAGGACTTTTGTTCTACCATAGGAATTGATCTTCATCACGTTGTTTTGTATAGCCCACAATAGAGTGGAGAAGCAGAATGGTTGAATAAATTTTTGAAAGAAATGGCTAATTGCATGATTTAGTCATGATCATTGGCACCGTAGATTGGTCTGAGATTTGTGCCAACTACATACAAAATTGCACTCCACATGAAGCCTTGGAAGATATCACTCCACTTGAGGCTTAGAGATGTCACAAATTGACAATTAAACACTTTAAAAGTTTTTGAATCTTGAGCTTGGTTCCACATACCTTCAGAGAAATGCAAGGCCAAGGAACCTCAAAGCAAGCCTTGCATATTTTTGGGTTATCTTGATTGCGTCAAAGGGCGTTGACTTTTGGACCTTGATACTTATGATGTGATCATTGCTTGAAGTGTCAAGTTTGACAAAACTCCTTCCCCTATTATTGACATATCTCATTCATCCTCCACGTGAGGCTATCATCCAAACAATAATTTTGATTTTGAGATAGTGGAACCACATCCTTTGTTTGCACCCTCTAATGTGGTTTCTCCAGCGCATAGCCATGCTCCTATTATAGCTACTCTTCCACCTTGGACTTGTTAGTTGGGGATCCATTAGATACTAGGAGAACTACATCATAGTATTAGGATATGCCTCATGCATGCATAGCTTGAGCTTTTGATCCACAGTCATTTGAAGAGGCAATAATTATTAAGAAGAGTTCACTCTTCCTTAATTAGGAACTACACTTGGGATTTAGTCCCTCTTCCTAAGGGAAGACGAATGGTTTGATGCAAGTGGATCTTTCAAACCAAGTATGGAATAGGTAGGACAATCGATAATTACAAAGCACAAATTGTAGCAAAAGGATGCGTACAAGTTCAAGACAAACTATATTGAGACCTTTGCAGTTGTCGCCAAAATGAATTCCATTTGCCTCACTCTAACCATTGTAGTTGGTCATTGCTGGTTGATATATTAGATGGATGTGAAGAGTGCCTTTATTCATGGTGCTCTATAGGAGGAAATATATGTGGTGCAACCACAGGGGTTCATCGACGATTCTTCCTTGGTCTATAGACTTAGGAAATCCTTCTCTGGCCTTAAATAGGCCCCTTAGGCTTGGCATGCCAAATGGATTCATTCCTTCCTTTGGTTGACTTCATCTGATGCCACTTTGACAAGATGACGAGCTTCTTCTTTTGGTGTTGAATGTTGACAACTTGATCATCATAGGGAGTTTTTCATCCCTCATTGGCTCCATATAGTCTTCTCTAGAAGACATTCTCTATGATTGACTTGGGATTGTTACATTACTTCCTTGGGATTGAGATCACTTAGATTGGTTTTGGGTCAAATATTGCTCAACCCAATTATGCTCTTGATCTTCTCTCACGGTTTTAGGTAGTTGCCTCTAAGCTCACATTGACTCCCGTTTTGTCAGGAGTCAAGTTGGAGGCTCATTGTTTGACTCTTCTTGTTGATGTTGGCTTGTATTGACAACTTGTGGGTAGTCTCATATACCTCACCTATACTTGTCCCAACATTTCCTATGATATGGTATCTTGCTTTATGCAAGAACCTTATGAGTTTCATTGGAAAGCTGCCAAGCATATGTTGCACTATGTATCAAGGACTCATTCATTTGGGATATGCTATGCAGTAGGTTAAGATACATACTTGGTAGGATATATAGATTTTGATTGGGTCGGTGGTTCTAAGGATTGTAATTCCACATTCGGTTACATCTTTCACCTTGGTTTTGGTCCTATTTGTTGGTCGAGTAAGAATCAACATGCTGTTACTCCTTCATCAATAGAGGTAAAGTACAAGGGGTTGTGAATGCCACTAGAGAGGCCATTTGGCTTCACTACATCTTGATAGAGTTTCACATCACCTATTGGCTACTATTGATCATCTATTGTGATAAGCAAAGTGTTATTGAAATCTTTAGGAGTTTGGTTCACCACTAGCAAACCAAGCATATTGAAAATCCATATGCACTAATCATAGATCTTATTCAAGAGCAGATCATAGATCTTCAATACTATCCCACATTGGAGTAGATTATTGATATATTTACCAAATCCTTCATACAGTGCACATATGTTCATCTTTGAGCTCTTCGGGGGGTACGAGACACTATTACTTCTGGGCTGGCTTTCTAGTCTTGTCTCATTCCTCCATTTCTTTTGGGGTAGCGGCGGGGGGAGGGGGGGGAGGTACTATCTCTCGTACCTTGGGGTTTTTTTTAGATCGTACATGGGTATGACTTGTCTTGCTGGTATTGCACCTATAATATTAAGTTTACTTAGGTGATTTCTTCTTTATTACTTAGGGAGACTAGAGATAATGGGTACATGCTATTCCCTTAGTTTTTTGTGACTCTGCTTTATCCTTATTCTCTGCGGACTTGGAAACTCATCGGCGATATATTATAGATCTTTCCTTTCATTATCATCTAATTGAATATAGATATTGGAATGCTGTGATTTTGTCTTTTGGTTGCATTTAATTTTATGTCGCCATAATGTTGTCTTGTTCTTAGGAAGATTTATATTGCATGTCTTTATTAAATCTAACAAAGACTTGTTAATGACAGGTTTGAGATTTGATTTCTGTTTTGTATAATGACATGTTTGTATGGACCTTTGACATATTTTCGTCGCTTATTATCGGGAATAATTGCAATTGTGGGTATTTGCAACATCTTTATGGGTAGTCTTGTGATGGATTCAACTGCCATGTGATTATTATCTCTACAATGGTTTGATGCAAGTGGATCTTTCAAACCAAGTATGGAATAGGTGGGACAATCAATAATTACAAAGCACGAATTGTAGCAAAAGTATGCACACAAGTTCAAGACAAACTATATTGAGACCTTTGCAGTTGTCGCCAAAATGAATTCCATTTGCCTCACTCTAACCATTGTAGTTGGTCATTGCTGGTTGATATATTAGATGGATGTGAAGAGTGCCTTTATTAATGGTGATCTATAGGAGGAAATATATGTGGTGCAACCACATGGGTTCATCGATGATTCTTCCTTGGTCTATAGACTTAGGAAATCCTTCTCTGGCCTTAAATAAGCCCCTTAGGCTTGGCATGCCAAATGGATTCATTCCTTCTTTTTGTTGACTTCATCTGATGCCACTTTGACAAGATGACGAGCTTCTTCTTTTGGTGTTGAATGTTGACAACTTGATCATCATAGGGAGTTTTTCATCCCTCATTGACTCCATATAGTCTTCTCTAGAAGACATTCTCTATGATTGACTTGGGATTGTTACATTACTTCCTTGGGATTGAGATCACTTAGATTGGTTTTGGGTCAAATATTGCTCAACCCAATTATGCTCTTGATCTTCTCTTATGGTTTTAGGTAGTTGCCTCTAAGCTCACATTGACTCTCGTTTTGTTAGGAGTCAAGTTGGAGGCTCATTGTTTGACTCCTCTTGTTGATGTTGACTTGTATTGACAACTTGTGGGCAGTCTCATATACCTCACCTATACTTGTCCCAACATTTCCTATGATATGGTATCTTGCTTTATGCAAGAACCTTATGAGTTTCATTGGAAAGCTGCCAAGCATATGTTGCACTATGTATCAAGGACTCATTCATTTGGGATATGCTATGCAGTAGGTTAAGATCATACTTGGTAGGATATATAGATTTTGACTGGGTCGGTGGTTCTAAGGATTGTAATTCCACATTCGGTTACATCTTTCACCTTGGTTTTGGTCCTATTTGTTGGTCGAGTAAGAACCAACATGCTGTTACTCCTTCATCAATAGAGGTAAAGTACAAGGGGTTGTGAATGCCACTAGAGAGGCCATTTGGCTTCACTACATCTTGATAGAGTTTCACATCACCTATTGGCTACTATCGATCATCTATTGTGATAAGCAAAGTGTTATTGAAATCTTTAGGAGTTTGGTTCACCACTAGCGAACCAAGCATATTGAAAATCCATATGCACTAATCATAGATCTTATTCAAGAGCAGATCATAGATCTTCAGTACTATCCCACATTGGAGTAGATTGTTGATATATTTACCAAATCCTTCATACAGTGCACATATGTACATCTTTGAGCTCTTCGGGGGGTACGGGACACTATTACTTCTGGGCTGGCTTTCTAGTCCTGTCTCTTTTCTCCATTTCTTTTGGGGTGGCGGGGGCGAGAGTGGGGAGGTACTATCTCTCGTACCTTGGGGTTTTTTTTAGATCGTACATGGGTATGACTTGTCTTGCTGGTATTGCACCTAAAATATTAAGTTTACTTAGGTGATTTCTTCTTTATTACTTAAGGAGACTAGAGATAAAGGGTACATGCTATTCCCTAATCTTTTTGTGATTCTGCTTTATCCTTATTCTCTGCGGACTTGGAAACTCATCGGCGATATATTACAGATCTTTCATTTCATTATCATCTAATTGAATATAGATATTGGAATGCTGTGATTCTGTCTTTTGGTTGCATTTGATTTTATGTCGCCATAATGTTGTCTTGTTCTTAGGAAGATTTATATTGCATGTCTTTATTAAATCTAACAAAGACTTGTTAATGACAGGTTTGAGATTTGATTTCTGTTTTGTATAATGACATGTTTGTATGGACCTTTGACATATTTTTGTTGCTTATTATTGAAAATTATTGCAATTGTGGGTATCTGCAACATCTTTATGGGTAGTCTTGTGATGGATTCAACTGCCATGCGATTATTATCTCTACAATCATTTATCAACTTTTTTGTAAGTATTGTTGGTGTTAAAGACATATCTATCCAACATGTGCAATGAATTCTTTCACCTTAGACTTGTTGTGACTGCCTATGAACTTTGTATTTGTTGTTGTCAGCATAGTAGAAAAAATATTTCTTGTGAATAAATCAGCAAACCAAAAGATAAATACTTTTCAATTAATTGGGAAAAATCAGAAAATTAAAATCACAGAGAAGTCTAGAAAAATAGAGAAACAACTGCTGTTTTTTTATTTCATGCCAAATAAAGATCAGAGACAGAAAATAGAACAAAATGAGTGTACACCATGAATTATGAATTTTGTTCAGTAATTAAGGTTGCTGTCTTGCTGATTACACTGCATAGTGTACTTCAAAGTTGGAACCTAGTAGTAGAAATCAATTACAAATATTACAAAATACATGGTACATAATACATAGTTAAGTACAACCTACAAGGACAAACTAACAAAATAGGGAGTGACCCAATTGGGTGCTGCTATGATCCAGAGGGTGCAAAATACAATGTGATGTAGATGCTTGCGTGAGATGCCAGAGGTGCTTGCATGCTTGTGCAAAATATTGATGACACCTGTGCAAGTGTCTCTGAAGGTTCCATGACTGCACACAGATAATTTTGTTTACTGGGATTTCTTAGTCTTTAATCTATAATTCAATTTGCGTTTCACTTCTGGTGCATCAAAGTGGGAATTTTCAAATCTTTGAAGTGTCTTTTTTCAAGAAACTTGAATAAATTTTTTTAACTACTTTACTAGGGAGCAATTGCAGCTAATAAGTAACTTAATTTGCAACTGTAAATTGCCAAATAAAACCTCGATGACAATTTAGTTCTGTTTCCTGTAAAGAATGAGTGGTTAATTTTTCTCTTATATTTGTCACTTACCTCAAAAGTTCATAAAATTGATATAGCTTGGTTCTTGATTAATATTTCTTTTTATTTGTCTTTCTGAGTTTATTAATCCTCCAGTTTTTGTAGCTCTCCAAAGGAAACTTTTGTATTTTTTTAAAAATGTCTTACATTCAATTCAATGGGCAATAGACAATTGACTCTCTCTGTGGTTCTGAATGGAGACACGATAATTCCAAAATTTTAATTTTTCTTATGTGTGAATTCCATGAAGTCTTTTGTCCCAGAAAGTCTAACAAGTTTCCAAATTTGTTATAGAAATCTGGCAGGGTGCCCAAAGCCTTAAATAGATCCTCCTTGAAAATATCTTATAGATTTGGAATGTTTGGCACTCTCAATATGTTTGGGTAAATCAAATTTTTGGTATGTCCTTTGGATTGTGAGTCATTTTAAAAAGAAGTACCTTTAAATTCATGAAGTTTCCACAGTCCATAATGATATTGCCAAGATTTCCGGATTAAAACTGTGTGAGTTTTTACATCAACGTTTCAGATCATACTCCATGATCCTTCATCAGGATGCAATGCAGAAAGAGAGAAGTACCTTATCATCTTTGTTAATCTATTAACTGGCACTAATATTTGATCACGTTTTCCTTCAAGTAAATGCATTGTATATTATTACAAAAAGCACTGTAGTGAGAGCAGCTGAGTATCAAATACATGAAAGTCGCTTCCTGTTAAAGCTAAAAAAATTTAAACATATGAGCCAAGAAACTACATCCTTTCAGAAACCTTTTGGATTTTACATGCATAGGTAGATTCTTTATAAACCTATTTAACCATCCTAAGTGGAGTGCACAAGTTTCTTCATGGGAAATTCCTTTACATCTGGTCTTTCAAGGAAATCTATAGCAGACATTGCCAAAACTCTTTGCAGTGGTCTTTCTTCATCCACTTGTTTCCTGGAGTAGAACCTTGCCAAAGGGCATGATAAATGAGTAATAAAATTGTAGTTGCAAGTTGTAACTATGACCAAAAATTCCTGGCAGGTGGACATTTCCATATCACATGACAAACAACAAAGTCCATAGAAATGCTTTCCCGTTAATCTCAGGATAGGCAGTGGCATTAACATACCCATAGGAGGATTGTTGTCTAGTAATTCTATCTAGAACTTCTGACAAGAGCCTGTATGTTGAGCAACACCTTTCCTTATGTTTTTCCTTGGACTTGCAAACATGTTTACTATTTTTCCATTCCCTCTTGGGACTTGCAAGTGTGTAGTCTATTTGTCTTAAAGTCTTCAGATATTAGCATGTAGTTTTTAAGCATGGAATCATAGATATTCAAAATATTTACATGTTACTCTATTGACATTGAGCAGAAGCACAAATACATCATGCCCTATATGAATGGTAACTTGATATAACTTGTATTCTTGGTAGAATATGTGACACTTCGACTATGGCCTTTACTGTTCAGAGTCAACCATGTGACAAAATGCATCATCTACAAACTTGTGCTGATAAATGTTACATACCTGCATTTACATACGGCAAATGCTTTATCTACTTGTACATTACTTACATAATCCAGCAAATGAATATGTATTATGTGATGTCCCTGCTCTAGTCAGTTCTCGGGAATAGTGTGTTAGCCCTTTATTGGACCCTTGTGGGCTAATTGGTTTGGTTAGAGGGTCAGTGGTACTTTCTGGAGAGCTTGGTCGTTCTCGTTTTCGGAGCTTAGTGTTTGGTTCACAGCTGGCATTAGCAGTTCAGGGGTTGACAGCTTCTGACGGCACGGGAATATATGGAGATTTGAGGAAGTTATGTTTATTTAAGTGATTTAAGTTATTAATTAATTTATTATTTTATTATAAAGTCAAATTGACTTTATCACTTTATATCACTTAAATATTCATAAAAATAGTGATTTAAAATTAAATCACTCAATCTTTTAAATGGGCGCCAAATATTAAGTTCCTAACTATTGGAAAGGACTTAATATTATATTAAAAGATTTAAATGATGCAAAATGCGTATCTTCTTGGAAATGCGTGCCTTTTTGGATATAAGGCAATTTGGCAATGAGAAACCCTGTTATTGATTATTTCAACTTTGCCTTGGATATTTTCCTATACCTTCCTCTGTGATCAGGGTTTGAGCTATACTTCCATTGGAGAATGATTCCTCTTCGATGTTGAGTACTTTTGAGACTGTGAGAGATCAGTCGAATTAGTGCAATGGTGAGAGCTTCATACAAAGGTTCTACATGTTTTTAACAGAGTTATTATTCAGTTTATACTTGCTGCAATAAGGAAGGGGGTTTCTGCACTGGAGGCGTCCTCTTCAGCAATTCCTCAGCTTTCATCTATGATTCTTCAACATTTTACTTGGGCCGTACTTTTGCATTGGGTTTTGTGCCTCTTTGGAGAAGGGCGTGTGAAGCTAGAGACTAGGGCGCTTTCCTTTGGGCTCCTGTTTGAGCTTCATCATAGGCGGCTATCACTATTGCTGCATTGTTTCTGGTTTTTGAGTGGGAGAAGTCAGATCTGGAGGCTAGGAGTGCTTCTTTGTCAGTTTTCATCAAGTCCGGCTGGCAAACTGGATTTATTTCTTATCTAATTATTCTGGAGCATTACGGGTATGTAATTCGTTTGTAATCTCATTGTATGCATTGCAAAATAACATCTATTGCATTTGTTGCTCAGAATATGTTCATGTTGCACTTTTATAAGCTTTAATATGATGCGCACCTTCTCTTCTGTCTACAAACATTATCTAAAAACTAAGTAAAACACAAATAGACTTAAGAAAAAGACAGGGGTTTCGTAGAGAGCCAGCAGGGCTCATCACAGTGGTATCAGAGCATATTAATCCTGCCAGCTTGTGGGAAAAACAAATATCCATGCAGCCACACCAGAACAGGTTTGACAATCACTACACACGCAAGGGCCTTGGAATTCCAAGAAATACTTTTGAACCTTTTCAGGGAATTCCATTGAACGAACAGGAGGAGGATTTTGACTTTGATAATATGGCTGAAAGGAATAATGATGTTCGTCTCAATGACGAAGACAGGGATGCTAGAGAAGTACTGAGAGGAATGGTGGCCGGTCAAGAATAGGTGGCAAACATTCTCCAGCAATTGAGTACCAATGTGCAAAACCTGACAGTTCTCAGAAGGCCGAATCTGGATCAAGATCAGGAAGGTAGCATACATGGAGAGCATTACAAGAATATTGCTCCAGCATGCACCTTTGAGAGAGCCACACGCCCTACTTTTGTCATAAATGACGTTGAGGAAGAAGGTGGTTAAGGAAACTTTGCTGACAACATCCTGACTATGCATGATGAATGGGATGCAATGCCTCCACGAGTTAAGGATCACCTTAACTTCGACCGTTTTATGAGCCAGAAGAGAGAACACACTAGGAACAGGAATGACAGGAGGCCTAGATACAAGCATAATGACAGGCTACGGTGCTACCAATAAGCTTACCTTAGCGAACTATGATGGCAGTGGTAGAGTTACAGCATGTGCCTGGGTGAGTAAATTGGATATGTTCCTGACACTACGTCCTATGCTAGAGGAAGATGCTATTAGATTTGCAGCTCTACACCTTGATGGCGTGGCACATGACTGGTGGATTCATGGCATGGCTACTCTTCACCATGACCGGATTACCTCATACCAGGAGTTTACTGATAGATTGGTAGAGAGGTTTGATAGACGTGATCCTGAACTGTTCTTCAGGGATCTAGCACAGTTAAAACAATTGGGTAGTTTGGAATCGTACATTGGAGAGTTCCAAAGACTATCTGTAATGGTGACAGGCATTTCAGAGAGAAGGCTGATCATATTGTTTATTGAGGGTCTTTTTGAGCCCATGAAAGGTTGGATAAAGGCATTTGATCCACCTACTCTACAGGAGACCATGAGGAAAGCTCGCAGTATGGAGCTCACTACTCCTCGTAAACAATTTGGCACAAAACCTTCTTCCTCCTACACAAAGAACAAATCTGATCCAAAGAAGGTTGATAATTCTGATCAAAAGAAAAAATTTGCAGCCCCTCTAGATCGTGACACAATGAATGATCTACGTAGAAGGAAGCTCTGTTTTTACTGTAAGGGCCCATATGACTTCAATCATGACTGTCCCTTTCAAGCCTAAAGGGCAAAACAAGCACATGGAATGGTTTTATGAGGGAGAAATGTTGACTGATTTTTCTGATCAGCAAGCTGCTATTTATGACATAGATGAAGAAAAGTCAGAAAATGAGGCAGAGATTGAGGTAGAAAGTGAGCTACAGGAGGCTCATATGTCTAGCATGCAGAGAGAGGGTTCTTTCAGGCTTTGTGGGATTTTAGCGGGTCAAAGAGTCATATCTCTTTTGGACACAGGTGCAACCCACAACTTTATTGATTCACGGTTAGTGGAGAAAAGAGGAATTCAAACTCAGCAGTTTGAAGGCATTCGAGTAAAGGTTGCAGATGGACACACTCTCAACTGTGAGAGGATGATTCCTGATTTACCATTGAAACTCAACAATTTTGAGTTTAAGGCAGATTTTTATGTGGTGAACATGGGAGGAACGGATATAGTTCTCGGCATGAAGTTGCTTCATGCTATAGGAGAGTTCACACTTAATTTGCGTGATATGGAGATGAAATTCAAAATTGATGGCACAAATCATGTTCTTAAAGCCATCAAGGACAACAATCTAAAAGAAATTTCACTCCGGAGAATGGAATGTTTGATTCGACACGACATGGTAGAATGGGCTGCTAAGTGCAAGTTAATGCCTTCACAATTGGAGCAACAAGCTTCTTCTTACCATCCGGATGTACAGGAACTCCGAATCAAACATGCAAAGGTTTTCAGTGCTATTCCACCAGGTAGACCTCCTGATAGAGGGATTGAGCATATCATTGAGCTGGATGAGGGCACGAAACCTATCATGATCACTCCTTACCGGCACCCCAAACGTTTAAAAGATGAAATTGAGAAAACTATTAAGGAACTTTTAGCTATGGGGCACATTAGGCCGAGTAAGTCACCCTTTGCTTCATCAGTTGTTTTGGTGAAGAAAAAGGATGGTACACTTAGGATGTGTATTGACTACAAGATGCTCAACAGGAAGACTATAAAGAACAGGTATCCTATTCCACGGATAGATGAGTTGATAGACGAGCTTCATGGAGCTTGCTATTTTTCGAAGATTGATTTGAGGACTGGTTACCATCAGATCAGAGTTAGAGAGGAGGATATTGAGAAAACCGCATTCAGATGTCACTGTGGACACTATGATTTCTTGGTTATGCCATTCGGCTTAACCAATGCTCCAGCTACATTTCAGTCTACTATGAATAGGGTTTTCCATTCTCTCTTGAGGAAATTTGTATTGGTGTTCTTTGACGACATCCTGATTTACAACAAATCATGGGAGGAACACATTGTTCACCTAGATGAGGTATTGAGTATACTTGACAGGGAGTCCTTGTACGCCAAGGAATCCAAGTGTGCTTTAGGCATGGCTGAGCTTTTGTATCTGGGTCAAATTATCAGTGGAGAGGGAGTCAGTATGGATCCAGAGAAAGTTCTAGCTATCATCGATTGGCCTACACCTAAGACATTGACACAGCTTAGGGGGTTTGTAAGATTGTGTGCTTTCTATCGTCGGTTCGTTAGTGGGTTCTCGCGACATGCTGCGCCACTAACTGATTTGACTAAGAAGGGAGCCTTTGTGTGGACACCTCTTGCACAGGCGTGCTTTGAGAAGTTTAAACTTCTCATGACTACATGTCCAGTCTTGGCTTTGCCGAATTTCACCAAACCATTTGAGCTACATTGTGATGCTAGTGGTGAGGGTATTGGTGCAGTCATCATGCAGGATCGACACCCTATTGCTTTTGAGAGCAGGAAGCTAAGAGGTCCTGAACGGAGTTACAGTATCTATGATAAGGAAATGTTGGCCATCATGCATGCCATGGCCAAATTCAGGCAATACTTGGTTGGTAGTAAATTCAGTGTTAAAACCGATCACAATAGTTTGAAACATTTTCTTGGACAACGAGATTTGAACGAAAGGCAACAGAAATGGGTCAGCAAACTTCAGTCCTATGATTTTGACATTGCCTATGTCAAGGGCACTCAGAATGTGGTTGCTGATGCTTTATATCGCCGTCCTCACTTGAGCTCCATTACACAAATTTCAGAGGACTGGAGACACATGATAGTAGCAGAGTATGCTAAGAATCCGTGGGCTTCTAGCATAGCGGATGGGATAGTACAGGATGACAGATACTCACTTGTGGATGATCTTATCATTTACAAAGGGAGGATATTTCTTGTCCCAGGTTCTGAGATGAGGGACATGGTATTGAGATCATTCCATGATTCGCCTATGGCAGGACTTCCCGGTTACTTTAAGACCTACAGGCAGGTACGGGAGAGATTCTCTTGGAAGGGTCTCAAATCATTTGTTCTTCAGTATGTCAGGGAATGCCTTGTTTGTCAGCAGAACAAGCAAGAACATACATACCCTGCAGGTTTACTTCAGCCGCTTCCTATTCCTGAGAGGAAGTGGGAATGCTTGTCTATGGACTTCATCACGTGCTTGCCGAAAGCTCAAGGGAAAGACAACATTTATGTGGTAGTAGATCGGTTGACGAAGTATGCACATTTCTTCTCAATCACTACTACACACACAGCTACTCAGGCGGCGGACTTGTTTTTCCACGAGGTATTCAGATTGCATGGATTGCCTCGGAGTATAGTCAGTGACAAGGATAGCAGGTTTTTGAGTAACTTCTGGCAAGAGTTATTCAAACTTTGCGGGACAGAACTCACTACGAGCACCAACTACCCCCCACAGACAAATGGGCAGACAGAGATAGTCAACAAATGGGTGGAGGGATACTTGAGGAATTACAGTTCAGGACAGCAAAAGGCATGGGTGAAGTGGTTATACCTTTGTGAGTATTGCTATAATACCACTCATCACATGAGTATTCAGATGACACCATACCGAGCATTATATGGATATGATGCTCCGAGCTTTCTAGATTTACTGCTGAGTGACAGCAGAGTACCCAGTGCTGGTGATTTGTTGCAGGAGAGTCAGGACATTATGAGAGCACTTAGGGAGAATATTCAGAAAGCTCAAAATCAGCAAAAACAATATGCTGATCAGAGGCGTGTGGAGAGATCTTTTGAGATCGATGATTTGGTGTATTTGATGCTCCAGCCTTATAGGCAGTCCACCCTTCGTAAGAAGGGCTCTGAGAAGCTTAAGCCACGATACTATGGACCATTCAGGGTTGTCAGACGTGTTGGTGAAGTGGCTTATGAGTTAGATCTTCTAGTGGACAATAAGGTTCACAATGTGTTCCATGTGTCGCGCTTCAAAAAGGCATTGGGACCACAGGTGATTCCTTCTATTGATTTACCACCCCTGGATGATGAAGGGAAATTGATTTTGATACCTGAGGCCATTCTGGATTCCAGAGAGCGTCATCTTCGGAGGCGGGTTATCAGGGAATATTTGGTGAAGTGGAAAGATCTACCGACAGAGGATGCTACTTGGGAGAGTGACAATATTCTTCAGCATCCAGCTTTGAGTTTGCTTGTGGGCAAGCAAATTTGGGGAGGGCGGACTGTGATGTCCCCACTCTAGTCAGTTCTTGGGAACAGTGTGTTAGCCCTTTATTGGACCCTTGTGGGCTAACTGGTTTGGTTAGAGGGTCAATGGTACTTTCTAGAGAGCTTGGTCGTTCTCGTTTTCAGAGCTTAGTGTTTGGTTCACAACTAGCGTTAGCAGTTCAGGGGTTGACAGCTTCTGACGGCACGAGAATATATGGAGATTTGAGGAAGTTATGTTTATTTAAGTGATTTAAGTTATTAATTAACTTATTATTTTATTATAAAGTCAAATTGATTTTATCACTTTATATCACTTAAATATTCATAAAAATAGTGATTTAAAATTAAATCACTTAATCTTTAAGTGGTAATAAATATTAAAGTTTATAAATGTAATCAAAATCTCTAAAAATTGGGATCCTATTAATGCCTAAGGGCAAGAGACTAAGTTTGATTTAAAGGTAATACAATTATAAGTTTAAAATGAACTTTCCAGAAATTTCTTCTAACTGTGATTTCCAGATTTTCTTCTAACTTCGATTTCCAGATTTTAGATTAAATGTGAATGTGCTGATTGCAGAACATTATCTGATTTCTATGTTTGCATATCAATGAAGTAACTTCTATTTGTAAGTGGAGAGACCCGCCTTCAAGGGATCCGTCCCTTGAGAGGACGTGTCTCCACGTGTGGAGACACGTCCGCTCAAGGGACGTGTCCCTTTGTGCGCGGGCTTCCTCAACAGTCATTTACCATTTGTTAAGTATGTATTAACATACACACCCTTCTACATGATGGTGGATGACTTTTAAGAGAGTTCTGATTTCACATGAATACAGAAAAATCACGGGAATGATTGAATTTAATATGACTCTTCATAATTTCGATTTTAATTGATTCTTATAGAAATATCATAACATGTATGATAATTTTGATCATTTATGAATGACAATGATACTTGCATCACTGTCATTCATATCTGACCGAAGCTATCACACATTAACACTCCCTCTTAGCTAGGGAAGATATTTCAAATCAAATACGTCAAGATATTACCTTCAAATGTGATATGATATGTTTTCTCAAAGTTGTCAAGTCACATGACATTCTTCATAACACATTTTAACATTTCTCCACTTCCTCTTTAACTAGGAAGCATAACTTCCAAAAGTGATATCACCTAACTCGTGATATCAGAAGATATGATATGCTTCTGAAAGTGTCAAGTCACATGACATTCTTCATACATATCTTCATTATGGTATGTGCACTGACATCAAGTCACATGATGTCTACCATAGATCATGGCATATCCATGGATATAATCATCCACCATGATCATCTCTTATGGGTCACAATGACCTTCAGATATCAAGTCTCATGATATCCATCAAGGTGTCTAAGAGATACTATCATGACATGTCTATAGATATCAAGCCATATGATATCTATTATGATAGTTTTATCATTGTAGAGTCGTCACTTTACAATGTCAAATACAAGTGTTCATTATCAGAAAGATCGTCACCTTTCGATAATGTACACATGAGGGGTAGGCCCATAAAGTCATGGAGTCACACACATGACACAAGAGTTTACACATTAAACATCTTTATATATTAGTACAATTTATAAACAATTTGTATTTCAAACATAAATAACAAATTACATTTCAACCATACCAAGTTTCTTCCTAAAGTGCTCTACCTTGATCCAGGAGAGAGGCTTGGTGAGAATGTCTGCAGTTTGATCATTTGTACTAATATACTCCAACTGAATCACTTTCCTTTCCACCATATCTCTCACATAATGATAGGGGATCTCAATGTGTTTAGATCTGTCATGAAAGACAGGATTCACAGAGAGCTTTATACAACTCTGTTTATCACAATGAATAATCGTAGGATTCAAGGGCTCACAAAAGAGTCCCATAATCAATTTACGAAGCCATATTGCTTCTCTTGCACCCATAGAGGCTGCAATATATTCAGCTTTTGTTGAGCTCTGTGCAACCGATGATTGTTTTCTACAAATCCTGGAGATCACAGCCGATCCCAAACTAAAACAGCATCCTGATGTGCTTTTTCGATTAGTTACACTTCCAGCCCAATCTGAATCTGAGTACCCATGTAGATCTAATGGATCATTCTTGTAATGAAGCCCATATCCAATGGTGCCTTGAAGATATCTAAAGATATGTTTTACAACCATCAAGTGAATTTCCTTGGGTTCACACATGAACTGGCTGAGTGCATTTACAGCATAGCAAATATCAGGTCTGGTGTTAACTAGATACATCAAGGATCCAAGCATCTGTCTGTAAAGGGTCGGATTTGTACATTTGGATTCTGCTGCTGCTTCTTTCAATTTGTGAAGATCGGTTTCCATGGGTGTGGACATCGGTCTATAGTCCAACATTCCAAACCTTTTCAGAATGTCAATAGTATACTTTCTTGATTTAGTATGATACCTTCTGATTTCTGCCATACTTCCAAACCAAGGAAGTAGTGAAGAATACCCAAGTCTTTCATGTCAAATTCAAAGATTAGATCTTGTTTCCCTTGAGTAATGAGGTGATCTTCCCCTATTATTAGCAGGTCATCAACATATAAAATAATTATAAGCATATCACCTTTGATTACCTTGAAGTATAGATTGGAGTCAGCATCATTCTTGGAAAATCCTAATCCCAAGAGATAGCTGTCAATTCTTTCATACCAGATCCTGGGAGCTTGTTTAAGTCCATAGAGAGCTTTCTTGATCCTGCACACATGTGAGTTAGATTTATGTATCACAAATCCTTCAGGCTGTTCCAGGTAGACTTCCTCTTCAATGGTTCCATTCAGGAAGGCAGTTTTCACATCCATTTGGTGGACCTTCCAACCTTTAGCTGCTGCAATGGCTAACACTATTCTTACTGATGTATAGCGGGCAACAGGTGCAAATGTTTCTTCGTAATCAATGCCTTCCTTTTGAGAGAAGCCCCTAGCCACGAAACGTGCTTTATGTTTTTCTATATTGCCATCAGCAGCATGCTTGATTTTAAGAGTCATTTAGAAACGACAACAAATTTCTCTTTTGGTCTGAGCATTATGTCCCATACATCATTCTTTAGGATGGATTGATATTCCTCCGTCATTGCGTCCTTCCAAGCTTGATGTCGGAAGACTTTCTCCCTGAATGATCCTTTAGGTGCTGCATGATCCTCTGCTTCTTTGATCATCTTCCTTGCCCAAAGTGGTCTCTTTCTGCTAATGTCATTTGTGTCCTTATTTGAAGTGGTAGGAGATTTAAGTGGCATTTCCTCAGAATGCTCCCTCTGAATCTCAAGAGCAGGTTCCATTTCAGGTATCCTAGGGAAATAGATCTCTGTCTTACTTGAACTTTATGACCTTTTGAATGGTTTTAATGTTTAGGTCAAACAACTTGTGAACTCCCTCTTAATTCCAGCACTCATGCAGAGTTCCTTAAGATGTAGGTTTCTATTATACATTTTTTAAGGTTTTATATTTTATTTTTATTTTTTATTTGTTTAAATAGTTGAGTTTTAGACCATGCTTAGAGTTTTTTTTTTCCCATCCATAAGGGTAACTCTAAGTCCATTTGTCCTTTTAGAACACAAGATCTTCAGATTCATGATCTGAGTTTGTCTTTCCTACTTTGGCAAAGGATGCTTGTTGTTTAGATCTGTCAGGGCACTTCATTGCATAGTGACCATATTGATCACATCTAAAGCATTGTACTTGAGAGATGTCTTTTCTTTTAAAAGATTCCTTTCCATTGGAATTTCTCTTTCTTTTAAAATATCCTTTCTTGTAGGAGTTTTTCTTGTTCCTTTTATTAGACATTGTGTTGAGTACATGAATGTCTTCATCTATGCTCTTTTGTTTATTTTCTTTAGAGGAGAGTCTTGTTTCTTCTTGAAGGCAGTCAGTTCTTAGCTTATCAAATTTAGGGAGTTTAGATCTTGCACTTACTCCTTGAACGAATGACTCCCATTAGTTTGGTAGGCCTCCTAGTGCAATTAAGGTTAACTCTTTGTTGTCAATCTAATATCCAATTGTGGATAATTGATCCCTAAGTTCAATAATCCTCATGAAGTATACATTAATGGACTCCCCTTTATTCATTTGGGCATTGTTGATTTGTCGTTTTAATGCTAAAGTCCTACAGGTGTTATTGATCTCATAAGTACTCTCAAGAGATTTGTACATAAGGTATGCAGTTTCATGTTTTGCTAAGATAGGTACTATATGATCCCTTACTGCATCTACAAGGATTTTCATGGCCCTTTCATTGTTTTCGATCCATTGACTTTTCTCAGGTTCAGACTCAAGTTCCCTTTTATTTTCTCTCACAAGTGAGTCTAGCTTATTCTCTTTTAGGATCATCATGATTCTAAATTTCCATGATGTAAAGTTATCTGCTCCTGCAAGACGATCTTCAAATCTGATCATAGTTGACATTATGAAGAATGTGAAGTGAATTCGATTTAGAAAATACGAATTTCTTTTGAGCAATTTAGATTTGATTTGGATTCGCACAACCTGGCTCTAATACCATGTAAATGTAATCAAATCTTTCCTATAAATGAGATCCTAATACCTAAGAGCAAAACTAAGTTTCGAATTTCTGTGTAAGGCAATTATAAGTAAGAATGATATTTCCAGAATTTTCTTCTAACTGCGTTTTCCAGAATTTCTTATTAAATGTAAATGTGCTGATTGCAGAACATTATCTGATTTCTATGTTTGCATATCAATGAAGTAACTCCTATTTGTAAGTGGAGAGACCCACCTTCAAGGGATGCGTCCCTTTGCACGCAGGCTTCCTCAACAATCATTTACCATTTGTTAAGTATGTATTAACATACACACCCTTCTACATGATGGCGGATGACTTTTAAGAGAATTCCGATTTCACATGAATGCAGAAAAAATCACGGGAATGATTGAATTTAATATGAATGTTCATAATTTCGATTTTAATTGATTCTTATAGAAATATCATAACATGTATGATAATTTCGATCACTTATGAATGACAATGATACTTGCATCACTGTCATTCATATCTGACCGAAGCTATCACACATTAACAAATTGCATCGGCATGTTGAAAATTTGACTTATGTTGTGCCTAGAGGAGAAGATGTATGTTGCATTTCCATTGCTAATATGAAGTTCATTAAGTTTGCCTTGGAGGAAATCAAATCAAGTCTTTTGCACATCATTTGTGTTAAAGATAGTGTGGCCAAAATTGCCGACAAGGCATTGGAATGTAACGAGCTCACCAAAGCCAAGTTGCAAGAAGTGCTTGAGACTCTAATTGAAGCAAAGAATTAGATTTTTGTTGTTCAATATTCATGGGAGCAAGAAAACAAAAGAAGAGCAGAGGAGCTTCAGGTAATTCTTGATGAGCTTGATTTCATACAAGAAACATATGATTTGGAATGTTGTCCCGAGAAACCAAAGCATTCAAATTCTCATCGACAAGTTTTTCAGGCATTTGACAATATCTTGTATGA
>VCHN02000644.1:0-32857 GCA_007115665.2 Sequoiadendron giganteum
GTGTAGGGACTAATCACCCTAATTATGGTTATATCCTTCCCCATGTTTCCTTTCTAGAGGTCTTAATAAATTCATGACAATATTAGATAATCTTGATCCTTCATATCTCAACAATTTAAACATCTTATGCACAAAATACCTCTCAAACATGAAATAATTTGGTGTATTATAATGTGAATCCCAAATGTGAGTTTTTCTTTGAACAGGCATGAGAGCTCCTTTTTGGGTTTGATGTTTTAACTGTAGGTATTTATCCTAGATATTCTTGCCATTATGTAGCATAATATGACATAACATTAAATACCACTTGAAATGAGGGGTCTTATTATCTGCCATGAAAGATACTAGCTCATTGTGAATTCCCTTAGCAATAAAGGATGCATAATCATAATCCCTATTTAGATCCCTATGTTGAGTGTTAGTTGCCATCATCATCAAATGAATTGTATTTGAGGCCTAAAGTCTTTTCCCAACACCTAGCACAAAGCATGATATTTTTTTTCTTAAATAATCCTCAAATGTATCATCATTAAAAGGTACCAACTCACTTGTTGCAATTGGTATTGTTTGAAAAGAGATCCCCTTCCTATGATGTGGTAACCAACAAACCATGTAACTGAATATATCTCTCTTATACTCCTTATGCAACTCACCAAATTTGATCTTAATATTTTCCCTAAGATTGAGGTTGAATACTTGATTAATTCTTTATTCATTATAAATAGAGTCACATTCTTATAATTATACAATTTCCTAATATTGGAACTATATTTACATGTAGCATGAATTAGCTCAATATTTACAAAGACATTAGGGGCTACTAGCTTTCCCACATCATATTGTCAAATATTTGAAATAGGGTATTCTTTTATACTATGATTGTAACATAATTTGAACAATTTCCACCTTGGGAACAATATAATTATGTCTCTAACTGATTCAACTTGGTCATATATTTAATCGTAGAGAATTCTTGTGTGTTGTGCATATTTTGAGCTCTTGGTAGAGCCAAGAAGCTGACTTAAAATGTCTTTCTCTAAAACCTTTTTCCCCTACTTCTCTACGTAGTTTGACTCATCTCCTGATATGATATTCTTAGTTATAGTAAGGAGTTCTCAAATCATGTAGGCACAATTTTGTAACTACAATAAATACTTAATTCTCTCAAAAATAAAAACCCTAACACTAATAAAACATTTGCAAGAACAAAAAGGAAAGCTTTAACATACCCATTTTATGAACAATTTGGTTTTCTTGAATTTGAAATCATAGTAGAGGACCTCATGGAAAGTCACGTGTCACACAATTCTTCACTTAAAATTCTTCTTCACAGATTAGAAATGGTACCCTAAGCATCAATCACAACCTTATAAGAAATGAAATCTTTCACCACCTTTAGAATTAAATGCTCATACAAGTGAAACTATATGGCATTCCATGAACCATTTATTTTCTTTGAATATGGACCATTGATCTCTCATAAATTCCAAATCAATGGCTAGTGAATTAATATTTGAAAATTCCTCTTGTCAAGTTAAGCTACAAAGATAATGCCTACTGCAATGATGGGATGACACATATAAAATTCACCTGCATTCCTTTTCGTTCACCTATGACAAAGTCTAAGCCCAATAGAAGAAAACCATGGCACTTGCGTCCATTCGCCATGGAGGGAACACGTCAACAAAGTGCATCGTCACTAATTTGGGAAGGGAACACTAACAAAAAATTGCACTGCAAAGAATTTATATACTATGATGAGAAACTTCTATGAGTACTATCCCACCATTATTACAATGAATAAAATAACCCCATCAAGATTAGTGCAAAAATGGAATGTGGGCACAGTCATGAAACTACATTGTGAAGGATTGTTGCACTAAAATATAAAATTACCTCTTGTCACAGTCCTATTGGAACCTTCAAATTTTGGCAAAATTTGGAGTTCCAATGATCAAAAAATGGATTGCAACACTAAAAAATGCATCTATAAAACCTACCCTACTAACCTACTTTAGAAAATCATAACTTGATACTTGTTCAATTTTATGCCAAATCACTTTGCAAACATATTTTATCTACCATATATAAATGTGTATGTTTGATTTCAGCCTCCTACAATCAGATTTGATAGGGTTTTGAAGCACCAAGTTGGAGGGTTCTAGAAGAGTTCGGTTTCTGCACAATGTTAGATCTGCTAGGGAGGTCAATTTTGGAGGCCAATATTTATGAGCTGGATGATTTCATGAAAAAAAAATCAGTGCTTCAGATTTTCCCCATGTCAATATGCATCCATGTCCATTTTCAAAGCCTCGCCATCTCATTTGCTATTTTTTCAAAATCAAAAGCAAATGGAATTTTCACTGTTTTGATGACTGCATTTCCAGGGAGACCAACTTTGAATTTTAATACTTTGTGAAGGAAGTATATTGGTGAGAAAACCTTTTGTACACATGTTCATTGGACTTGAATGAACAATAATTCCCGCAATGGCGGCTTCCCAAAAAGAGATCTGGTATTTTTTCAAAGGGGTGATTTGGTGAGTTCCAGTTGGTTTTTTAACAGGTGCAGTTTCAAAAACGACTGAGTAAGCAACTCTGAGCATTGATATCTTATAATCCTTATGGCTTCATGCAAATACATTTGGAAACCACGCTCCCATATCATCAATCAACATGGAAGTACGTTTTTATGGCTCTGGGAAAATGTTTGATTAGTTTTCCAAGGTGATTCTGGAGGCTACTTGACTTATTTTGGTCATAGTGCAAAATATCAAAAAATAAATTTTGAGGACTACCCACTTCAGTTTTGGATGCATTTTACATTTTTATGGTTGTTTCACACTCTCCTTTCTCTTTTACTCCTATTTTAGTGGCATTCATCAATGCCAATTTTCTAGAGTCTGTTTGCTAGTATGGTCATGACAGTAGACATGGAGGAAAACTCCAATCATGGAGAAGACATTCAAAGTGTTATATCAAGAAAACATAAACAAAATCAAGAAAGAACCATTTAGTCAAATAATTTCTCTTTATTGTTTGAAGAATTCTTTGATGAAGCTGCAAGTAATAAAATAAAAGGTTAGATGGATCATTTAATCTACAAATTAAAGATGATGCAACCTTGACATAAGCAATACAGAAGACCCCCTGCCAAACTAAAACACATTCATGTAGCATCTTGAAAGTGGATCATCTTTTGAGGATATTGTGACTTTTCTCTCTTCATTACCCGCATCACCAAGGAAATTAGATCAATAAAGGGAAATTGAACATTCAAGATCGATAGGAAAATTGATGGCAGAGGAAGTTACAAAATTTATAAAGGAGCCATTTGGTGAGACATCTGTGTTTAAGCAGAATTATGATCACGTTACCAAGGAGACATATTTTGTCTTATAAAAGGAGGTAACTCATGGCAATCCAAATTAATTTTTAATATATGGAAATGGAAAGACAGCTGCACGAGTTCAAGATCACCTTCATCTTAATGGTGCATATCATTGGCACCATTACATGAAAACACCTAATGAGATCAAATTGGAAGAAGCAGTGGTATTACACCACACTTACACAAAATTCAACGGCTTGACTTCTGCAAGTATGAAGGGTGATTCAAAAGACATAATGGAAATAGAGTATGAAGGGTGATTCAAACTGAGAACAAGTTAGTTTAAATGAGGAGTACGATGATGGATTACATGCTGAAGAAACTGAGCAGCGAACAAGATATTCAAAATATTGCAATCAAGTATTTCTCGCACCCCACATGAAGGCAAGCAAGAAACCTTAAAGTGAATACAGTATTGTGGCATTTCTCCCACACTCTCGCAAAGAACCAAGCCATCAACCCTAAATGTCATGTGGTAATACGGTAAAGCCATTAAATGATATATTGTTGCATTAAAATGTGATGAGTATTTAAGGAGAATTTATTAAATCACAACATTTAATTACCTTGGGGAGATATATTTCATGCTAGCATAACTTAACAAATGTGTAGGAGAGTGAGTAATTTAAAATCTTCTCTGTCCCGCAAAGTCTCAGATGAAAAATTTAATTTGGATGTGGTAATGCATTAAAGAAAAATGGGGAAGCATAAAAGGTAAAAACACATAAAAGTAATCACAACATGAGTGTAAATTTATTTTAGGGAATGAAGTTTAAATGTAACATGCAATTATAAAATATTTTCACCGAGAAGTGAAACAATTTCACCGGAGGAATTAAATGAGTATAAAATTCTTGGAGTGGGTAATTATTTTTACCCAAAGGATATTTTTTATTATCAGATTGGGTGAAAGTGCAAACGTGAAATTGTCAGCAAACGAAGGGTAATGATGTTAATCATTAAAATTATTTTTCATGGGATGGAATGACAAAAGGAAGTTAAAATAAAATATTTTATTTCTTGAAGATAATTAATGAAGCATTGCACTAGACAGATATGTGAAGGGTCATAACCCTTGGAAATATTTAATGTATATATCATAGAAATAAAAAAGCGAATAGAGAATAGGGTTGAAAATAGAAAATCATTTTAGAAACAAAGACTTTTGATATGAACAGTACAATCTTTTGAAGCAAATCAATGGAGAAGAAGCTTTAATCTGGTGTCCAATATTTTGGTGTTCAATTATTTGTTGATATTGATTCATATATGTTATCTTTGTTGTCTCTGAAATGGTCTTTTCTTGTTATTCAAATTGAATATATCAAGTATATACTTAATAAATGTCAAGACACACTTGTTGCCTCTGTGTGATTTTCTTGATTGGTTTATGCAAGAAGAGGATTAAAATTCCTTTTAAGAGATTATTTTTAATTGGTTTCTACCCGGAATTAAAATCCTTTTAAATTAATCATCTTAACTAGTTTCCTTCAAGCAAGAATTTAAATCCTTTCAAATATCACAATAACTCAGGAAAATATCATTGGGATTTGTAAGAAGAGCATGATAACTGACAACCTTGAACATTTATACAAGTATAAACATCTGAAAAGTGCCAAATAATTTGAGTTAAGCTAGAAGGGAGGACACTTCTATCATACACATCTTGACTTCACTTTCCAAAGTAGATAGAAAGCACTAGTCATATTCATTATAAAATAATACCTCATAAAAACCTCATTCACACATTCAAATTTCAAACATTAGGAGTAGGAATAGCTTTTAGTTTTGCATCTATTTCATATTTACATGCCAGTGTGGAATAGATAATCAAATTTGAAGAGTACACACAACCTTTAAAATCCATAATCTGCTCAATTGTCAAAGGTACACTCGCCTAGGTCTAGCAAAACTTGAAGAGTAGGTGTAATACCCCTCCGTTTTGTCCTTCTGGTTGAACAGTGTTATGCTCTTTTATGTTGTACTTTCTGTTGGTACCTTGACTATGGTACCCGGCTTCTATTTGATCGCTATCTATAAAGCGACGTTAATGTTATCTTTTGATGTGATGGTATTTTAATATGATGTTATCTTTATGTCATGTTTTGAATTAACATAAATGGATTATTGGAATCAATGATGTTTTATGCTTTGTATTATATTAATATGTTAGAATTGTTAGTTAGTTGCATTGTATTGGTGAAGGGGACAGTATCGCAACACTCGCTTGCGAGCGCCCTGTGATCCCGTGATTTCTTCTTCACGGTGTGTATTTTATGCTATTTATATTATATGTTGTTGTTTACTTGATTTTCAAGTTGATAGGTACAGGACATCGACTCCACCTGGTTTCACAAGTTAGAGCGTGTTCAATGCCCAACGATATTCGATTGGGAGATAGTAGCTAAGTTTTTCGTGCCAAGTCATCACCCTAGTCTTAGTGTGTCATTTGTTGTTAGTCGAGTTATGTTGCTTTTATGATTGATCATCTTGCCTTGATTTTATTTAATTGCAAGTTAAAAAGGGTAATTAAATGACTTAATGTATTTAAGTTGTGGATTAATTTGATCTGGGATTATGTTGAAATGTAATTTATTTTATTATTAATTTAATTTAATTAATAAATAATTTAATTGTTGATTAAATCTATTTATTAATTATTTAAATTTATGATGTTGAATTAAGTTTCTTGTTTGAATTGATTGATATTTTAATTGGAAATTGGAATTAAAATTGAAAATAAAAGAAAATGATTTAAGTTGCATTTTTTTGAAGTTTGAATTCAAAATTGGAAAAATGAGATATTTCTATTTCTGTTTTTTGAAATTGATGAGGGTGGTTGCACTGATATTTTGGAGATATTTTTGGAATTTCTTTATTATGGAATTTTTCTTCATAATTTAGGAGGATGAAGTTTTGAAAAATGGAAAAAAAGAGGAGAGAAAGAGTTGTTGCATTTGGTGGGTTTTGGATTGTGACTGTGAAAATCTATAGAGCTGAGGTTGGAAGCTAAACACCATCTGGATTCCCTCACAAACTCAAGGAAACCAGGTTCATTCTTTTTAAATTTGATTGTTTGGAAAAAAATGCATTTACTTATATTTTGTAGTTGAATATCATATTTGGAACATTCAAGATCTGATCTATAATGGAAACTTCATGTTAAATTTTGTTTCAATTTTAAACCTTTGTTGGAAAATATTTCTTCAAGAAAAAAACTTTGTGTTCTTGGCTGCAAATAATTGTTTTGAAAATTATTTGCTCAATCTGATTTGCAAATCAAAAATTATATAATTAAATGTTTTCATATATATATATATATATATATATATATGTATGTATTTACATACATATAAATTATATATATTTAATTTTGATTTTTGTGGGCGATTATGTTGTTGAAATAAATTGTAAAAAATGCCCTTGTGTGCGCGGATTTCTAAATCCGTAGGGATATTCTTTAATAAAAAAAATTAAAAAAAAAGTGCATTGGGAGGTTGCTGGGGGCTGAACCCCCACCGTGCCCCATGGGAGGCGGGTGGAGGGAGCCACGCCCAACGCAACCCCCCCACCTCCTCCGTCTGTCGCCACCTCTCCCTACACGGCCACCACTCTCAAGGGGACGGTTGTGTTAACACAGTCGCCGCCCACCTAGTGGGGCGACTATGTTAACACAGTTGCCACTCTTGGTAGGGGTTGGTTGTGTTACACACAGCCGCTGCCCCACCCAAACCCGCCTACGCCCTACGCGAAAATGGCCGCCGCTTGCAACCCGTGGCCGGTGCCCTAATCCGCCCAGCCATCCTTAGCGCGTGGACCAACAAAGCCGCCCAACCCTTAGGGTTGGCGTGCGGTTCAAGGATGCCTTTGGATGCGGGTTTTTTCTTAATAGAATAAGTATTTATATATAGAATAATATTTTATTATTATATTTTAATAATATTATAATATTAATATTTAATATTTAATATTATAATATTATTTACGTATATATATCAAATAATTATTTATAGGGGTATATATGTAATATATTCATATGCAAAATATACAAGTGTTTATATCCTTTTTAAAAGATGATTTATTGAAGGCATGATGTAAGGTTAATTGAAGAAATTAAAATATGATGTTCTTAAACAAATTGTTGAATTTATTTTAAAATAATATTATTTTGGAAAGACAAATTAGATTTGAAGATTTCATGTTTTAATAACGAGGCCCTTGGCCTTAAAATGATTTATATCTGCAAGGAAGTATTTAATATTGTAATTAATTGATGTTTTATTTTGCAAAGGAGATATTGTTATCTTAAAATGACATATTTGAATTGAAGGTGTAAATGTTATTTTATTAATTAAGAGAAATTAGGAAATTAAATATTGAGTCTTAATTTGCTCCCTTGTTTGAGAAAGACGTATTTTAATTCAATAGAGTACCGAATGTAACGAAGAAATGGATTTAGCAAATCCAAAGTAGAATTTAATTCACATCTTCTTGCTCGTCGTGATTGTGATCAGTTTCCGTCTTCATTTGGGGAAATTGAGTTATAAAGTTTTATAAGTCTTCCAGATGGGGTTTTCCGTCATGTGGGTTGTCGTGTCATGTTTGGCAACTTATTGTGAGTTCTTTGGGTTGTGCATGGTGTCTAGTCAATATTTACCCAATTTCCACGAACGGGGATGTTTTGTACCTCCTTGGTTTAAGAGTGGATTATGGGATCCACGTCTCCTTGTAAGGAATGACCTTGTTAAGTGATTTGTTGTCTCCAGTGTTTGGAGTGAGTTCATTTTATGTCACCTCCTGAGAAAGGAGTGGTCGTGATATCTTGTGTGTTGTACTTTGTACCCTTGGTGTATGGATGGTATGTGTGTTGTCAAGTAGAGAGTGGCTTCCGTTTGGGGCTAGAGCTCGGAAGAGGTAAGATTGGGTAACCTTCGGAAGCTGTTTAATCAAGTGATAACTAAAACAATACTTAGAAGATTAGGACTAACTTCTCACTAATCAAGATAATTATGCCTCACTCATGGACCCATGTGCTCGGTTAGGCTTGGGATGGGTGGGAAGGCCTGGTGCAGCAAGGTCATCTATCTTGTCTGTACAAAAGGTATTTGACTCCGCATTAGTAAGTATGAGGGCTGGGGATCGGTTTGAGGCCACCATCTTGACGATCCGCAGTGGGTAACTCATGACGAGCTGTGTGATGACACTCTGTCTAGGACAATAGTCGGCATTTGATTATTATGGGTTTGGTTTCCTTAACATACCTGATGTGACCATAGTTGGTACTTTTTCTATGTGTATGGTTCTCGTAACATACTTGATCTTCTTTATTTCTGGAAGCAATTAGACCATGTTGAGTTGTGCTTGTGTTGTACATGTGTTTGGTTGTGTCAGTTTGGTTCAGTTATGATTTAGCCTGTGTCTAGAGGTAGATGTCCTTGGCTAGGATTTCTTGTTACTATCTCCTAGCACGGGGGGTGGGCCTTTGGGTTCCACTTGGTTGGGTGGCGTGCACCTAAATCCGTTGGGCTTTCTTCATGTTCATGTTGACGAGACTTCCAGTTGGAGAGTTCGTTGGATTCAGTATCAGTTCTTGCTTTATTTCATTTCAGTTGATCTTGTAATATTTTGCACCTTAGTTGTTATCGAGGTGGATGTTGTAATTGTAATTATGTTTTCGACTTGCCTCATTCGGGGAATGAGAGTTGTAACCCTATTGTTTAATTATGATTAATGAAATTGAAAGTTATCTCTTATGCTTGATGTAATTATCTTATTTGGAATGTATGTATTATTTTATTAAGTAAATAATTGACATGGTTTATATTCATGTTTTTTGATGAGGTTCTATATAACCTCTGTCTCGTAACCTTAGAGGTTGTAGGATTTAGTAGTGAACTTGCTTATTAATTGTACTTAAACAAAAAAAAAAAATTAGCCTATTTAAGTAGTTGTTTGCAATTTCCTCTAGGGTTGCGGGGCAGGGTGTTACAGTAGGGAGTTCAAAAACATTGTAAACCTGACCATAGAGCTTGGCATACTCTTAGGGTTTGCAAATATGTAATTTTGGGAACCAAGAAGTCCTATGGAACTTGACCCACTCTCACTTGTATAAGGACAATATGGAATATTTTATTTGTCAAAGATAATTAATGAAGCATTGCACTGGACAAATATGTGAAGGGTCATAACTGTTGGAAATATTTAATGTATATATCATAAAAATAAAAAAGTGAATAGAGAATAGGGTAGGAAAATATAAAATAATTTTAGAAACAAAGACTTCTGATATGAGCCATATAATCCTTTGAATCAAATCAATGGAGAAGAAGCTTTAATCTAGTGTCCAACATTTTGGTGTTCAATTATTTGTTGATATTGATTCATATATGTTATCTTTGTTGTCTCTAGAATGGTCTTTTCTTGTTATTCAAATTGAATATATCAAGTATATACTTAATTTTTCAAGACACACTTGTTGCTTCTATGTGATTTTCTTGATTGGTTTCTGCAAGAAGAGAATACAAATTCCTTTTAAGAGATTATTTTTAATTGGTTTCTGCCCATAATTAAAATCCTTTTAAATTAATCATCTTAACTGGTTTCCTTCAAGAAAGAATTAAAATCCTTTCAAATATCATAGTAACTCAGAAAGATATCATTGGGATTTGTAAGAAGAGCTTGATAATTGACAACCTTGCACATTTATACAAGGTATAAACATCTGAAAAGTGCCAAATAATTTGAGTTAAGACAAGAGGTAGGAAACATTTATCATACACATCTTGACTTCATTTCCCAAAGTAGATAGAAAGCACTGGTCATATTCATTATAAAATAATACTTCATAAAAACCTCATTCACACATTCAAATTTCAAACATTAGGAGTAGGAATAGTTATTATTTTTGCATCTATTTCATATTTATATGCTAGTGTGGAATAGATAATCAAAGTTTAAAATCCTTAATCTACTCAATTGTCAAAGGTACACCTACCTAGGTCTAGAAAAACTTGAAGGGCAAGGAGTTCCAAACCATATTGGTTGACTTCGTTCGTTTGCTAAAACATTGTAAACTTGACCATAGTGCTTGGCATACTCTTAGGGTTCACAATTTGTAATTTTGGGAACCAATAAGTTCGATGGAACTTGACCCACTCCCACTTGTATAAGGACAATATGAAATATTCTAAGCAAATGGGAAGACACTAGGATAAAGGATGCCACCCCTTTGGCTAAAGGATGATCTCGCTTATATGTCACATTGGAGCTTCTTCATTATTCGTGGATTCAACCATATTGTATTGGTGTTATTTATTGTTTGTCATGGTATGCTCATGATAGTTTATTATTGTTACATCTAATGAAGTTATAGTCTATTTTAATTTTTTTTTCATATTTTATTGTAATAATGAAAGGATCAAGAGCTACTTTTGTTATTTTTTAGGTTACTATTCAAAATGATATTGTTATAATGTGATGCAAATAGTGATTAAATTTGAGTTTTATGAGATCTAAGTTAAATAGTAAAACTGAATATTGTGTGCCAAAATACAATTATTTTGGACTGGGATATTACATGCAAACCCTCAAAAAATAAGTGGGGCCAAGCCCAAAAATAAGAAAAAAATAATATAGCATATCTATTGATTTGGTGAGAGATAAAGCATCAAGGAGAGGGTCACAATCATTAGGCATGCTACAAACATCAGTGGGACTAGTCATCAGTGATAATATCCCAACCATTAATAACACCTTCTTATTTATCTTAATTATCATATGACTAAGAAAAAATAGGATAAATTGCTAGAGCTTTGTGAGGGAAATTGTCAAAAATCTTCACCTATCTCTAAAAATCCAAGAGCAAGTTGATCATTAATATGTAAGGAGGTTGAAGGAAGTACGAATCATGTGATCACCTACAAGTATAATTACCCCTAACTCATCTAGAAATGGGATGAGAATAATGTGATTTGGATTCAAGAGTTTCCCTATCATTTTGGTTGCATCCAAATTGGTGGCCATGAGGAGGGGAACAACCCTTGTGGGTAACCAAATGTGAGGGACTCGAGTAATCATACGTGAGGATTTATCCTAGTGATCTAAAAAACTTACAATGTGCCATGTAGTGTCCCTCTAGATGACATTATTGTTTCAGTTTGCTTTTGGTTGTTTGTTGGTCATTTAATTGTTTTGGATGCGACATTACATTATTTTAGTATGTCATTGGTGCTATGTTAGTTGCTATACTCTATAGATGATACAGTTGACAATATGATCATCTAGTTATTTTTTTAGGATGAAATTATGATGGATATGTGTGTATTATGGTTTATGTTGTTTTTGTATGGTAATGATGTTATTATGATGTATTTGATGTTTATGATGTTATGATGCATGACAATCCTGGTGAGGAAGATAGTGTAGCATTACTCACTCGTGAGTACCCTGCTATGCTACGACTCTTCTTCACGATGTGTTTTTCGATATATGTGTTGATATGGTTGACATTGTCATTTGATGTAGTTTGTCGGTACAGGCATCGACTCCACCTGCTTCGTCAGGTTTGAGCGTGCCAAGGCCAATGGAAATATGTTGATGGGAGATAGTGTTTGGTCCTCTATCATTAGCCATCGTTCTGAAAAGAATGAGTACCCGTTCGCTATCCGTTTGTTTTTAGTTGAAGTTTGTTTCGTCATGTTGTTTGTTACCCCGTCATGTCGTTCATTTGATGGTTATGTTTGAGATTGATTTATTTAATTGGTTAAATGATTTTATTCGTAAGTATTAACTTTAACTGTGATTAATTGCAATGTTAGATTTAATGGTTACACTTGATTACATTTAAATTAAAAGCTTAATTTAAATGTTAGAAGATTTAATTTATGAAAGAGTATTAAAATAGAATATTATTTAAGGTTAATTAAATGTAATTGCTTATGATTGAGCAACTTGAATGATTTCAAAATTGATATTTTTAAATAAGTTGTTTTGAATTGAATTTGTAAAATATCTTGAATTGGAACTAGATGTTAGGAAGATTGTAACTTGCTCATTTACTCAATTTTAATTGCCCGTTCATTTATGAGTGCATGTAATCAGGTAGTTAATTTTGTGAATTGCATTTAATTGGGAATTAATGAAAAAGGAGGTTATGTTATTTTTCACAGCAATTGGTTTTGGAAGAAAGGTGGGTTTTCATTGCAAGATTCTCGAAGAAGTTTTTCTCTATACTTTTTTTGGGTTTTTCGTTGAAAAAAATTGAAGGTTGCAAAATTCAGAAGCTTTGCTCGAGCTGAGGAAGTTACGTTGTCTGAATTCTTGGGTTTGGCTTCATCATTTGTTCGAATCCGAAGGAGAATACCAGATTTTCTTCTTGAAATTCTTGGTTGTTCTTGAATTTAAACTTTAAAATGGCATTTTCTATATTTTGTTTACTGTATGTTGTGATATTGTAAGGCCCCACTATTAGTGCAATAATTACATCTCTCACATTTCTTTTATTTGGTGCCCTTATTGTCGATTAGTCGTGTTGGATCGATGTACTACGCAAACTTGATCTAATGCTTATAATCGATAATTTAAGTTGGAAAATGGTACTCCTAATATTAATAATAGTATGATTATTGTAACGCCCCGCCACGCAACCCTAGAGGAAGTTGCAAACAATTACTTAAACCGGCCAATTTTTTTTTTTTAAGAGCAATTAATAAATAAGTTCACTAACAAATGCCAACAACCTCTAAGGTTACGAGACAAAGGTTATATAGAACCTCAACAAAAAACATGAATTTAAACCATGTCTTTTTTAAAAATTATAAATAACACATACATTCCAATTAATCTAATTTACATCAAGCATAAGAGATAACTTCCAATTTCATTAATCCATTCATTAAACAATAAGGTTACAACTCTCATTCCCCGAATGAGGCAAGTCCAAAGAATAAGATTACAATTACATCCTTCCACCTCGATAACAACTAAGGCGTGATAAATTACAAGAACAACTAAAAAGAAATGAAGCAAAAACTGAAATTGAATCCAATGAGCTCTCCAACTAGAAATCTTGTCCACATGAACAAGAAGAAAGCCCAATAGATTTAGGTGCACACCACCCAACCAAGTGGAACCCAAAGGCCCACCCCCTGTGCTAGGAGATAGTAACAAGGAATCCTAGGCAAGACCATCTACCTCTAGACACAGGCTAACACAAAACTGAACCAAATTGAAACAACCAATTGTAATGCCTCGCCACGCAACCCTAGAGGAAGTTGCAAGGAACTACTTAAACATAATAATTTTTTTTTGTTTAAGTACAATTAATAAGTAAGTTCACTAACTAATGCCAACATCCTCTAATGTTACGAGACAGAGGTTATATAGAACCTCAACAAAAAACATGAATATAAACCATGTCAATTATTTAATTAATGAAATAACACATACATTCCAAGTAAGATGATTTTACCACAAGCATAAGAGATAACTTTCAAATTCATTAATCTATTCATTAAACAATAAGGTTACAACACTCATTCCCCGAATGAGGCAAGTTCAATAAATAAGGATACAATTACAAATTCCACCTCGATAACAATGAGGGATAATACATCATAAGAACAACTGAAATAACAAGGCATGAAATGAAACTGGATCATACGAGCTCTCCAACTGGAAGTCTCATCCACACGAATATGAAGGAAGCCCAATGGATAGAGGTGCATGTTCCACCCAACCAAGCGGAACCCAAAGGTCCACCCCCTGTGCTAGGAGATAGTAACAAAGATTTCTATCCAAGGATGTCTACCTCTACACAAAGGTTAACATAACCATACTGAAATAAATACAATGACATCACTAACACAAGGTTACAATGCTTCCAGAAATTACATAATCAACTACATCACTGATGCGAACATACCATCAACCTAGGAGAAGTGTCATCACAATGTTACATCTTGGTGAGTCTTCCTAGGCCCCGGCCCCCAACCCAGGTTATCCTGGTAACCTCTAACGACTTCCGGCCCCTCATGTAAACCAATACGGAATCAGTTATCTTTCGTAGGGACAAGATAACGATCATGCCATTCCAGGCCTTCTCGTCTCAACCCATATCTTTACAAGCCCTTGTGTTCCTGAGCAAGGCATAATTATCTTATTAAGTGTTTGATACTACATGATACTCTAATCAATTAATTAAGTTGTCACTGGATTAACTAACTTACAATGAGTTATCCTGACACCACTTCATGTGCCAGCCCTTGTTACAAGCCACTCCTCTAAGACGACACATGGAACAACTCCACAACCCAAGGGTACACAAGTGCTAAGCGAGGATATCACATCCCTAACCATGACATACAGTCAATACATTATCGTTCGTGATAACCGGGGAACAAACTGGTTAAACGCACTACCCAAGGCCATCTAAGGTTGACTGCACAGTACGACAACCCACAAACTTGAAAACCCAACTGGAAGACTTGCTAAGTGTTAGGACCCACATTTTCCAAATGACCATACGAACATATCAAAAAAAGGCAAGAATCAAATCTACTTTGGGTTCACTAAACCCATTCCCTCATTAGCATTCAACCATTTATTGCATTAAACAAATTGGATTAAATTCGTTCTTTCAAATAAGAGATAAATTAACACCAATTATTTAATTTCTCTACTGGCGTTTAATTAATGATAAATTAACCAGATGATCAGATTAATCAAGATTCAACGATGTAAAAATAATAATTCTTGTCTTCTCATTTAAAGGTAATCATTTAAAACAATCAACTCGTGAAAACGTATCATTTAATATCAAGGTTATTCATCTATCAAAATAATATTTTAAAATCAAAGTATGAATTTTAACCAACCCTACTATGTTTCAATTCTTCAATTCACTTAACTATTTCCATTAAATAAATCATTCTATCAACATACATATACACATTGTATATATATTTAATTAAATATATATATATATATATATATATATATATATATTTATATATTGATTAAAAAAAATATAAAGATATATATAATAGTATTATATAATATTATAACATATAATATTAGATATTAATATATATTATTTAAGCCATAATAAATATTAATAATTTAATATTATAGAATATAATAATAGAATATTATTATATATAAAAAAAGATGTAATTTTCGTTGGCCTCGAAATTTGTGAAAACCCTAACACGTTTTCCAAAGCCGCGGATTTTTTGTGAGAGGCCCCCAATCTTAGTTTTAATTTTTTTAATTTTTTTCTTTTAAAAAAATTCCAACTTTTCTTTTTTAAGGTTTATTTTTATTTTTTAAAGAAAAAAAATCAGAAACTAAGAAAACACAGTCTTTTTACAAATTTTGAATTTTTTTAAAAAATTGCCAGCAAACTTTACAAGGGAGGAATTTAAAAAAAAAACTAGCTCAAACATATATAAATATATATAAGAATATATATATATATATATATTTATATATATATACACATTTCATTCATCCAAATGAAGTTTTTATCAAGTTGAAAAGACCAAATTGAAGATCAAACATAAATTTGAAATGATAAAATTGAAAACAAAATTTCATTAAAGAACATGAACCTGTTTTCTTTGAAGTTGGGTGAAGGCCCTGTTGATGCCTTGATTCCCTCTTCAGTTCCTCAGAATCTTCGAGCGTCAATCCAAAAACCCACTAAGTTGCACAATTTCTTCCTGTCCTCTTTTCAAATTTTCTCCCAAAACTCCATTCTCAAGACTTGTGAAGAAATTCAAGATAATGCAAATTTTTCCCCTAAATTCTTACAACCACCCTCATAAATTCCAGAAAACAAAATAGGAAATATCTTTTTTTTTTTTTTAATTTTTGAATTTTCAAGTTTCTAAATTGACTTTTAATTCATTTTCTTAATTTTCAATTCCAACTCAAATATGCATGCATTTCCAAAATAGATAATGTAAATCATTTCAACATAAATAACTTAATCAATTTATAAAATAAATCTACCATAAGGTTAAATTATTTATTAATTAAATTAAATTACTCAATAATCTAATCACATTTCTAACATTATTCTAACTTCCTAAATAAAATGAAACCAGACAAATTGAACAAAATAGAACCACTGGGTCATACTAGGACCAATGACACACTACGACTAGGGTGACGACTTGGCACGGAAATCCTAGCTACTATCTCCCAATCGAATGCCGTTGGGCATTGGACACGCTCAAACCTGTGAAACCAGGTGGAGTCAATGTCCTGTACCTGTCAACCTGCGAACAAAGAATATATCCACATGCAATAATATGTCATAAATAAGGCACACCGTGAAGAGGAAATCATGAAATCGTAGGGCACTCGCAAGCCAGTGATGCGACACCATCTTCTTCACCAATACAGTAGTACTAACTAACGCATCCAACATAGTAGCACAATCAAAAGCATGAAATATCATAAATTTAAATATCCACATATGCTAATTCCAAACATGCCATAATAATCACATCAAAATATAGTATCATCACATCAAATACCTCCCGATAAGACAGTGATCAATTGTAACCAAGTACATAGTCAAAGTACAACACAATACTAAAGCATAAAAGAGGAAACAACATGGTTCACACAATAGAGCAAAACGAAGGGGTATTACACCAATCACATGTACCACACAAGTACATCACAAGTACAACTTAAGTACAACTCTAACATGGTCACATTGCTTCCAGATCTAAAGCAAATAAAGTAACGAACTCCAGAGAAGTACAAAGGTTGAGAGTCTCTCCCACAATCAGAACCAACTGCCAACTAACATCATCTAAATTTCGCCTATTCAACAGGTTCACAACAACCTGGCAATCAGATTCACAAATGAACCTGCGCCATCCCAATTGACTTCCACGCTTCACTGCCAAAAGGATTGCCTGAGCCTCCATAAGATTATTAGAATGAAAACCCTTATACACCGAGAAGATAAATTGAACATCTCCAAAGCTATCCCAACCAACACCACCAATACCGGCATGACCAGGGTTTCCACGAGAAGAGCCATCAATATTAAGCTTGAGGACCCCCTGAGGATGAGGGGACCATCTTCCCTCCCTATTCACAAGGGGCCACTAAAACAAACATATCACACTTAACAACAACAGTTCCACCCAAGGAATACATAATTCTCTGCCACAGACGAGGGGCCACAAATAATACATCCTGAAAAACTCGACGATTCCTCTCCAACCAAAGATTCCAAATAATGAAGGGCCAATCCCCCAAGCATCTTGAAGAAAGGAAGTAGAAACTAGGGCCCTACCCCAGCGATCCACAAACTTAGCTAATGAGCAAACATTCCAGCAAGGCATATTCCACACCCCCCACCAAAAATGTCAGATCTCCCTAGCATAAGAGCATTGGAAGAAGAGATGAGAGACACTTTCTTCCGAATTACAACATAACACACATCTTGAGGGACCTTGGAATCCATGCTTGCAAAGATTATCCCAAGTAAAACACTTGCTCTGAGCCACTAACCACATGAAGAAATTGCACTTAGGCCAAACCAACTTATGCCAGACTTGCTTCCACCAAGGGACCTCAATATCTCCAAACAATTGCCTACCCAACTGCTTATAGCCAGCAGACACAGAGTACTTCCTAGACCTATCAGAGCCATCCCAAGCCAAAATATCTAACCACAAAACCACTAAGCTCAACAATCTTGTAATGCTCCACAGTGTCCCAGCCAGCAATAGTAAAAACATCACAAAGGGGCTGAAGATGAGGATAATCAGAAAGAAGGGGTGGGTGACCATCCCAAGCATCAAACCAAAAAAGAGCCTGAGATCCAGAGTGACAGATCCAGAAAAGAGTACGCTTAATCACAACCTTATAATTACCACAAAATAACATATGTAATTGACATATAATTTGAGAAAAAGGAAATCATTACCATCTTATTGACAATAAACACAATGATCTAATTTTTGACCTTAGATATATTAGTCTCGACACAAAAGAAGTAACCTTCTAATAGCACATTCTAGGTGATTATTTAAGATCACACAAATATTTTTTAATCTACAAACTGATGACTCCTTATATTTTACAACATAGTATTCTAGCTATGGTATATAAATATCTTCTTCAAATTCATCAAGAAGAAAAAAATCACATCCATCAATTCTATCTCAAGATCAAAATCTATTGCAATATATAAAACTAACCTAATAGTTGCCAAACTAGTGTTTGAGGATAAAATATGACCAAAGTTTACCCCCTCATCATAATAATATATTTCTATCTTACCAATCACACCTTGTACTTATTAGCACTATAATTTGAAAAAAACTTCTTCTTGGAGACTCATTTATGACTAACATGCTTTCTTCCTTCTAACAACAAGACCAAGTCTCAAAGCTCATTTTTTTAATGGAGTTATCTTCTCATCCATTTCTAGTCTCCAAAAATTCTATCATCTATACCTAATACCTCTTTAATAGTTTGAGGCTCATCACTATTATTAGTCAATGGAAAAATATATATATAATCATGTGGGCTATACCTATCTAGTTGTCTCCTTTACAAATCAGACCTCCTCAAATTGTAGATTTTTCCTCATAGCTCTAGAAAATATTGATACTCACCTCATCATATTGTCCATCCTTAACCTCCAATTTAGCCTTAGATATAGTTTTCTTAGTATTTGTTTGTAACTATATTGTAGACTTCACACTTCCATATGGTTTCTCAACTAAGGGGGGAGATTTAATCTTAAATCTTGTACTCTTTCATGATAGTTAAAAAGTATACATCTCATAAACTTATAATCCAAATTTAACTAATTTTCCCTAGGAATATGAGTATATACCTCAAAACAAAAAAATAAAATATGTTAAAATGAGGGATTTTTCTTCATAAAACCTCTATAAGTTTTTTCTCAACTATTTCTAATGTAAGAGTCCTACTAATTAGGTAGCATGATATGCTAACCACCTTTTCCTAGACTCTATGGTACATTATAACCTCACTAAGTATACTCCTAGCCCTTTTCACCAGCATTCTATTTATTATTTGCATAACTTCATTTTGTTGAGGGGTGTATAAAGTTTTCTTACCCCTTTCAATTTCATTCTAATTGTAGGTTATATTGAACTCTACTAAACATAATTTTCCACCATATTTATTCCCCAAAATATTGATATTTTATCCATTCTAGTTCTCCCCAAGAACCTTAAACTCCCTAAACTAACTAGAGAGTTTAATTTTACTCCTAAGAAAATAAACCCAAGACCTAGGAAAAACATCAATAAATGACACATAATATAGGGATTTTAGAAGAAGTAACATTTACAAGACAAAATACATTAGAATGAATAAGATCTAAATGGAAAAAGACTTATGAGAACTTGAATAAAAGAACATGATTTTATTTCATAAATATTATTCAAAAAATTAAACTCAAGGAAACAATTAAAAAACACCTCTAAAATACTTTTACTTTTCATATGGCTCATACGTTGATTCCAAAACATTATTTTCTCAATTAGTAACTTTATCCCTAAGATAATAGCATACTTAGGTGCCTAGAATGTATAGCCATTAGAACTAGATGCAACAAATCTCTTCATTGTAGGTTCCAATGTCAAAGGTATAGATTTAATAGATTTATTTGCCACATTAAAGGAACAATCGCATTGTATATAAGTGATAGAATTAATATGGAATAAAGTACCAACCCAAAACCCCTACTTGAATACTAAATATTCTTGAACCATCTTACACCCTTTATTAAAAAATATAGCATGCACTCCCACATCATTCATTTTACTAGAAAACAATATATCTTTGGCCAAACCACGTATATGTAGACCCCAATAATATCTTCTATCCTCCCATCATAAAATCAAAATTTGACTCTCCCATAATAAAAATACTAAGGTAAGAGTTGTCACTAATTTAGACCTTCCCACTATCAAAATTCTCCTAGTCTAAAAACCACTCCTAATCAGTAATCATATGGAAAGGTACTCCAATTTTGATCTTCCATGCATCTTCACATGCATGTGTAATTAACGCTGAAATAAAAGAATTGCCTACATCCTCCTAAGAAGATTTATTAGAATCATCATAAGTTTCAATTCTATTTTTCTTATTTGTATCGTCCTTATAGTCTCTTCTAAAATGACTTATCTTGTTATAACTCAAAAAAAATTCCTTGGACTTACTACCAAGAGAGATAAATCCATATTCTGCATTCTTCCTTCCTCTTCCTCTTTCCTTCCTCTTGCATTCATCCACACACAAACAACCAACGCTTCCTTGGAATATTTGGAATCCTTTAAAGTCAACTCCTCTAAGAATAAATTATACACTAGTTGCCTTATATCAAGCATAATATTTTAAGTAATTTACTTTTAATAGCCATCACCAAGTTGCCCAAAAAGTTCGGAAAATACCACAATAGGGGTCATACATCAATATTTGTCTTCCATGTTTACATCAATAAACTATAACTAGTCCAAAATCATGTCAAATCTATTAAGTTTCTTGGAATTAAATTTATATCACACATGAACATTAAGAAATTATTCTATAGAAAAGCTCATTTATCATGAATTTTGACTAAAATAGGTTTACCATTTTTTCCAAAGAATTTGTGTAGTGTGTTTTCTTAAAAAAATTAGAAGCATTGAATCAACCAAGAAAAGTCTCATAAGGCTCTCACATTCCTATCCATTATATCCTAATTTTTTTATACCATAGGTATAGGTTTATTTTTAGACAATAAAACTCATAAATATTTATTTATGTGTGTCCTATATCTTATTTCAAAGATAAAAATGGGTGTTATAGACATGCTTGTGATCTCCCTTGACATAATATCTCCTTTGTACATGCTCTCACTCAAATATAGATTAGTTCTAAAATCTCTTTTCCTCTACGTAGGCTCTGAGTTGATTAAAATATAATACCAAATCAAAGGAAGATAATATTTTGATAAATTTATACATTAATATATGAGAGAGAAACACACAAAAAATAATGGTCATAATTTACAGGAAAGAAAAGATACAAAAATTATTCACTATAACACAATGTATATACTATGAAAACCCTTTTAGGAAAAATATCATCCTCTAAATTAAAACCAATTGCATTTATAGAAACACCAATAAGATTATAACACAAAAGAAACCCAAATCCTTCTAAGTAAATTAAACTAATATATACAAATCTAGGGTAAATCTAATAGCATAATGATACCCTATAATGCACTTTGAAACCCCTACCTTAGACACCCACTAAATATGATAAGTAATAAATAAAATCATGAGTGATCACATGAGAGGTATAGAACCCAAAATCTCATGAATTAAACTCTAACACCCTATTCTAATTCTTAGTCCATTGGATAAATATACTATTTTGTACACCTATTATAAGTTGTCATATTGTGTCATAAACACCTCACCGAATTGAGCACTCCATATTGTATTTCATTATATCTATTCAAAATGATCTATGATGTATAATAACAAGCATTATAAGTTATTCATAAAATTAACTCAACAATATAACTCCCCTCGTATATTTTGCTATGTATGTCAAAATATCTCTTACACCTCTTATACATGTCATAATAATGTATACACATGATAAAATGGCCAATTTATTGTGGGATTCCCTTTTCCAACAAGATGCATAAATAATTAATAAATAAGACTTATATTGAATTTTAAAATTGCAAAGTGTGTGACATCCTAATAGCTATAAAAAAATTAATGAGAAAAAATCTTGTGGAGCCAAAGTTTGCAAAAAAATTTAATACATTTGAAATATAGGGCGAAATCAATAGGTTATAAATATAAGTTATTTCTATGAAGTTCAGGCTTGATATTTCTCTATTGAAATTGTCTAAGTGTGTCCTTGAGTCATGTATACTCTTAGTTATCCATCTTTAGTCTAATTTATTGTGTCTTGCATGTCTACAAGTTTTGGATAATGTGCTTGCATGTAAGAATCCTATACATAGTGGTGTATCCCTTCGAGATGACCTCTATCTTCCTAAGATTCAGTGCTCAAGTCTTCTGCATAAAATAGATTTTAAGTATGTGAAAGAGTTGTTTATTACTAAAGAATGTTTTTTCCTTATTGTGAAAAACTATGACCTAGAGTATGTGATGTAGAAGGAACCAACCCTCTAACACAAACTCTGAACAACATAAAATGTAACTCAAAAATTATTTTAAACAACACAAAAATTTGCAAGTATTATTTCATATTTCATTCAAAATCTCATGAAACTTCATGGATTACAAAAATATCTTAAATGAATTAGTTTTGTAGCCATATGGCTTGATGGAGAACATCATAAATCTTATTACAATTTGATATAGGTCTATTACAAAAAAAAATATCAATCACAAATTGACCTCCTTCAATCTATCCTCTTCTTGTAGCTTCTAGCTCCTTCAACCTGCAATCTTTAATGGAAGTCACTGCTGCAATAAATCAACAATCTTCAAGTCTATTTTCTATTATCCAAACACCTTCAAACTTGCAAGAAAATGGAGTCTTGGTCTCCTTCACCAAGATCTACACCCTTCTACATATGAAACAAACAACCACACAACAAATTACAAGAAAACAATATATATTATTATTTTAAATTAAAATAGATTGCAAAACATGGAATCTCACAAGCTCCCTTCCCTCATGGGCATTCTATATGAAAAAAACTAAAAGTATTGGAGTCTTAAAATCTATACCCATTCAACTAGCATCTAGTTATGCCAACTTCAACTCCTGCAAAGCCATCTTCTCTAAATGACAAGGCCACAATATATAGAGGATTGAGAGGGGAAGTATCACTATGGTATCCCAAAATAACATGCCAAAAGCTATCACGGATGTCCATATTGAGAACATTGAACCCCTGTCAACTATGAATATTTCCCCAGCTGAGTCTAAAAGCCCTCCTCGAAAATCCAATTCGGGCATTGTGGGGAATCTTAAAGCCAAGATAACCACCAAGAAACTTAAGGGTGGTCTGGGTAAGGCCCATGCCAATGCGGCGGAAGGTCTTTGTGAATTAAAATGCACTTAGGCAGACTCGGCCTACAAGGCCTCCTCTGCTAAAAAAGGAAAGAAGATAGGCATGTTGGCCCCGATGGCTAAGGATGGAAAGGGCAAGAATGCTATAAGGAAAGACTCCAGAGGTGATACGGTTGTGGGGACCACTGAAATGACTGGTGGGAAAAATGCCAGGAGGAGATCCGGGAGGCTGGCTAAGAACAGCAAAAAGAGGTTGATTATTGAAGACTTTGAGGAGGAGCAGTCTGACAGCAAAGGGTACAAGGAAGAAGAAACAAAAGATGAGGAGGAAGAAAATGTGGAGGGGCCCTAGTTTACTCTGGAGGACAGCAAGATTCCTATTGATGGCTCCGCCTCTCACTCTCTGCATCCCCTTGTTGATGAGTCGGGAGAGGTTCAGGGGACTATGGACATCGGGGTGGAGTCTTGCGTTGTGGTGAAGAGAATGGACACACTCAACAAAAGGTTTTGGGGCTTAACCCGCTTCACCATGAAGTTGGGCCACTTCCTCACGAGCACTCTGTCTAATGTTATAAAAGAGGAGTAGGAGGGAAACAACAGTCGGGAGAACAAAGAGTGGGTGGGTGATGAGGCGGTGGACCTCTTGATTAAAAACTGGGACAACGCCAGTTAGTTGCTCCCTGTGCCTATCTGTCGGTTGTTTCTCTGCGGTCACTGTAATGCCTATGGGTTGTTTCTGCTTTTAATTTCCTTTATGTTTGTTGTTTAATCTTGTTCCCTTTTTGGCCCTAGTGGCTCGTTGTGAAGGGTACGACGCCTTGTAAATGCTGCTTAACTTTTCAAAAACATGCCAAAACTTCCTTTGAAAACCCACACCCACTTTTAGGAGAATTAAAAATAAAAAGGAATATTTTAATTATTTACACGACCCTCACATAGACGCCTATCTCTCCACTTATTAACTTTGGTCAATTATAGCATCTTTATTGATCTTTAGTGGCCTTGACAACTCCAAGAATGAACATGCACCAACATGTAAAGTTGAACGACCAATATGCAAATGCATGAAATGACATGCAAATGATTGACATAAAGGAGTGGTCCCACCCATAAATGGGACAACCAAAAGAAATATTCCCCTGGAGATGCCTTAGAAACATTTCTAGAGCATATTTCCTCCAAAATTACATTTACAAATCACCAAATCATATTTTGGAAATTAGAAATAATTAAATTCCCACACATTAGCCCACATTAGCTATTATTGAAAATTAAAATAAAAGAAAATAATATTTTTGGGTGATGTTGATTGTTAGTACCCGTGGATGCTCCTGCATTAGATTGGTCCTTTTCTTCTTCCAGATATGTTTCATTCCATGGATGTGAAATGTGTATTCAATATGTTGAACTATGGAATGCAATGCATGTTTGGTTTTGAAATCCCTTGATTCTAATTTGGAATCCCTAGGTGAAGATCTTGTCCTCTAAGGAAAGAGCTGTTGAATTCCCTTATTTTCCTCTTCAACTTGGGTCATCATGGTGCAATGATGGGTGTTGTGGTTAATAAATTTATTGGGTAGGTTGAGGAAAAATATATTTTAATGATTAATTGATGTATGCATTGCATGTCTATGGTTAGCTACTTTACTATGGTGGGGCTTTTTCTTTATTTGTGTTTATTCTTAAAGTCATTTCCCTTTTTTTTCAGTTTTGGTGCTCTATTTTGCGATGCTTACTAAGTGTGTTTCTATGTATTCTCAACTGGTGTGTAATTTTCTTAAATAATTTAATATATTATAGGTTTTTACCACCTTTCTCCTAAAAAAAATATTCCTCCACATGATCTTAAAGTCTCCATATTTGGCTAAAAAATTTAGAGGATGAGTAAAAATATATAGGTATATATTTGCTACTATATTATTATTTTTATTATTTTATTATCATAATAATTGTAAAAAAGTAAATTATTTTAAGACTCTTTTCATAATAGCTTATGGGGTTTATTGGATCAACCTTAGATTGTTAAAGTAGATTTTTTCATGTGAAGTTTTTAGTAGTTTGTGAAGTGCACTTGGATGAATTTGTAGGTAGAACCATTATAATTCTATATTTTATTTTGATTCACATATTATTAATAGGTTCATACTTACATGTATGTCCTTGGTTTTGAATCTCGATTTTATCACCAATTTATTGAGTTACTAATCTTTTAGTACTTAACTCTTCTACATATATAAATCATTTATTATTTTTAGAATTATTTAATTTATAGTCCTACTAGTCTACATAACTTAGTAACACCTCACCCTTTCCATATTTATGGAGAGCCTTCACTTACTAGTCATTTTTATAGGATTATGGATTTCTAGGGTTTTAGGGGTTATATGTGAAATAAAATTTTATGAATGATCACATATAGGTATATAAATATTATTTACATATTTACTTGTATATATAACCTAATATTACTATACTTTTTTGTAGAGATATTTAGGTCTTCTAAACCAATAAGCTAGTGTAAGGCATGCTCAATGATAAATATTTGGCTTTACAAAGGGTGTGACTAAGTCATGTGACTTATTTTATGTTTTATTTATAATTTATTATCTATAAATATCTATGGGAATAACCTCCTTTGGCCTACAAATCTAGATGCATAGAATATTTTCATATGCTTGTTAATTGGTCCATAATTTCCATTGTATGATCGTGAGTCTTAACTTATCAATCTAAACAAACATAAGCCCCCAAGTTTAGGTCTAAATTATACTATTTAGGATTGTGAGATTTAATTTGGATCACCAAAACTTTATCATAATTCATAAAAAATATATGTATATTTACAAAATCATACAATTTAATTCTTATCACCACATTTCAAGAAATAACAAGATAAGATGGAAAGTAAAGATGATGTTCATTCTTTAATATAAAAGCATGATGCCAAAAGAGTTGTATAGGATATTAGCATGAATATTATCATACAAACTAAAATTATTTACGACACATCATGTACATAAGGTATATTTCATTCATATTATATCATTATCACAATATAAACAAAAAAAAAGGGTAGAGAGGGATACGTTACTAAACCATTAAATTAGGACATTAAAGGAGACAAATATAATGAATGCATACATTCATGAATGAGATCAATTATGAAAATTTGTATTATAGAACCATAATAAAAATCATTCATGATGATCTTTAAGAAGTTCGAGGGACTGAAAAATCATCTCTAAGGTCTTATATAGGATTAAATGGGGCTGAAAATTAGCCTAAACATCACATGTTCACTTTCAGACACTTTGTAAAACATAATATTTCATTGGATCAACATTGTTCTAGGATTATATCATCATACATAAGCAAGTTGGAGTCAAAAAAAGGGGTGTCACAATATTAATCAAAATATTCTAATCCAAACCCCTTTCAAAGATGATACAAAATTATGAACTTTTTTTCTTTTCTTTTATTGAATCAAGTGTATCCTTACGACCCAACCCAACACCCAACCCGCCTTACCTTGGTCTTACATTTTTCCAAGTTGGGGTCGGGAAGGGGTGTCACACTAGGGCGGGACTAGTCCTTTGGTGAATTTTTTTAAATCGACCTCTAATTAATCAAAAGATTCCAATCCAAACCCATTTCAAAGATAATAAAAAGTTATTGACTTCTGTCTCATCTTTTTTTTGTTGACTCAAAGGTATTCTCACGGTCCAACTCAATGCCCAACCCGCCTTACCTTGGTCTTACATTCTGCCAAGTTGGGGTCGAAAATGGGTGAGTTGGATCACAAGAATATAAATTCTTCTAAGGCACCTTTGATCCAAAGGGTAGGTTGATAATCAACAAGTACACTAAAATCACATTATGATTTTTTTGCAAAATGGGCTCTAATTAATCAAAATATTCCAATCCAAATCTCTCTCAAAGATAATAAAATGGTACAAAGTTTTTTTTCTTTTTTCTTTTTGTTATTGACTTAGGCGTATTCCTACGACCTAGCCCAACACCCAACCCGCCTTAAATTCTTCTAAGGCACCTTTGATCCAAAGGGTAGGTTGATAATCAACAAGTACACTAAAATCACATTATGATTTTTTGCAAAATGGCCACCAATTAATCAAAATATTCCAATCCAAATTTCTTTCAAAGATGATAAAATGGTACAAAGTTCTTTTTATTTTTTATTTTTGTTATTGACTTAGAAGGTATTCCTACGACCTAGCCCAACACCCAACCCGCCTTACCTTGGTCTTACATTTTGCCAAGTTGGGGTCAAGAAAGGGTGTCACGCTGGGGTGAGAATAATTCCTCGAGGATGTATGCAATAATCAAAGATGATAAAATGGTATGAACTCTTTCTTCATTTTTTTATTGACTCAAGGATATCCCTATGACCCATCACAACGCTCGACCCGCCTTACCTTGGTCTTACATTTTGTCAAGTTGGGATTTGGAAGGGGTGTCATGCTGGGCAAGATTGGGCAATGGATAGGGAGACCAACCTTTAGATAGTCATCCTAACTTGACTGTCATCGTTGTTCCTAAAAAACATAAACATTCGCATAAACATTCAAAAAGACTAAAAACAACTTCAAAAACATTGAAATATTCCAAAAACTCCAAAACCACCCATCTCATTTCGCTACACCCACAATAAACCTCCATCCATAATAAATTGATCATCATCATTAACCTTTGGTAAAACAAGTATGACAAGTCGTGAAGTGTGAACCTAAATGTAAAAAATCAAACTCTTGATCATTATCAAACATGTTAATCAAACCTTATATCAGCGGCCTTTGAAACAACCAATCAACTAGCCACCATTCACTAACATGTCCTAGGATGCATCCTTCCTACAATGGGCATTATCATTGGCAATCACTTTGGATACTTATCCTAAACAAAACACATTACTTAGGTAAAATTTATAGATAACATTGACTATTTGTTTTGATCTTGTCTTATGATTATCTTGTCGACCCATTTTGAGGACCTCTCGATAATGTCTAAACGATTTAAAGAGAAAAGAATGTGGCATCAATCATTATCTTTTGTTTGTTGTGCTTGTGAGATGTTCTTGTAAAATAACTTTGGCGAATACTTGCTTTGTTGTGTGTAGGGAGGCCATTTTGAATAGATTGTTGACTATTGCATATGCTTTGGTTGGAAATGTTCTAAACTTCTAAACTACATTCAAATATGGTTTTCGTATGCCAAGGTGTGAGCAAGGATTATCCTATCTGTTTGTAAAGTTAGTCCATCGCACTAAATACAAAGCCATCCTGGTTATCGATACCTTGATGCATTGTGTTTATGTGTTATATCAAAAATAAGGAATGATGAAGTATTCCAATCCCTGAAACGAGCATATCATCTATCTCATCACCATATATAATAAAGGCTCGAAGAATCAGACTTGTTGGACTTATGAATCAATCTCAATACAATGGTTAATCAATTTCCATCTCATTCTTCTATCTTTATTAATAATTCTATCCGAGTAGAGTAGAGATTAATTTCTTGGAACCAAATATTGCTTTTGTAGTGTATGGATTTGGTATTAATGAAATTACATGGAATGCATGTTTGCAAGGTAATTGTCTTGATGGTCATTTGTATGTTGTATTCCCTATCTAAGCTTAAAAATCAAAACCTTCTTGTTCATATTCTGCAAACGTGGTATTCCATGAGACCTTTTTCTTGAGGCTTTTTACTTAGCGATTCATGTGCCTTGACTAAGCCACCACATTTAGCATGCATGACCTTTCCTATTTATTGGATACGCCTCCCTGCTCTAAAGCTCTCTTTGGGCATGATAGAGGTGTTGGGGTAGGTTGCAAAATTTGATTTTGTTTTCACCTACCAATGTTTTGCTCTTACTAGATAGGTACTCCAATTTTTCAACAAAGGTATGGTGCTTATCCTATCCTTTTGGCATTCCTCATGGCCGCTTTTCTTTTAAGCATTTTTCCAATGGATTTAGTGTATTGTCTGAGCAATTGCTTTTCACATGCATATTTTTCGCATCTACTATGTTGAGGGAATCACGTTCCCAATTTCAAAACTCCCATTTTGACTCGAGTAGAGGGAATGCTATAAAATGTTACCAGGTTTGGCTTCTACTTGTCAATTATTTTCCTTGAATTTTCTTAAGTCTTTTGCAAAACCATATTCATCTTGTCTTACAATGAGGGCATTCCTTGAAACAACATTTTGTGAGGCATATTTACAACGGTACTTGTGTCTTGTCAATGCTTCCGCATTTTGCATGCAAGGTTTAGCGAATCCTTGTCACAATCCAATATAGTTAGACAAATAGATGAGATAAATAACATTATTGAAGGTGGTTATCCTTTCAAACCATTCTATTATACTGCAGGTAAAGGCCTTAATATAAAATAAGCAAATTAATCTTGTTGAACCTAACTTGTTTTGTCCTCCTTTTTCTCTTTTGTATGTTGCTCTATACCCGGTTATTGTTGTAAGGGTGTTTATTTGCAATTTTGGCAACTGTTTTAATGCCATCATGGCTTTAGATCAGAGGGTGAGCATTTGTGCTTTCAAGGGAATAGATATTTGTTTTTTTTAAACATCCAATTTAGGATCAAAATATTGTGCTACTCCCATATTAGTAGCTACTAAAACATCTTAATCCGATCCTCTAATGTGGCTCACAATGATCTAGTGCATTGGGTAAAGTGATCTTTTGGTTCTTTTCTCAATTATATGATCTATAATTTTATTAGATGGAATCATCCCATATATAGCTTCCCTTCGTTATAGTATTAACTCTATCGAAAGAAAAATCTATAGCTCTCTTTTAATGCTCAAGATAAATCGTACTCAACAAAAATGATGTTATTAATATGTAATTTTTCTAGTTGATGTAACACGGTTTTTACTTGAAATCAGTAAAGCTAGCATATATAATATGAGCCTAGTATGTGAATGTCTTTGAAAAGATGTTAAAGACAAAGCTAGGGGTTGGGTATTTATGACATTTCGTAATATTAGTAAAGTGAAATTGATAGAACAGTGATAACAATGATATCTTCAACAAATGCATTGATGGTGTGAGACTCTCTTTAGCTGAGGCACAAACGACAGCAAATCAAACTGATGAAGTTGTTCTAGTTTGAGGCTCCACTTGGACTCCAAAGCTACAAGAATTGATTGAAGGGTTGTTTGGCCAGAAGAAGTTGTGCACAAGCGTTAATCAAGATGAAGCTATGGCTTCTTTGTTGACCGGCCAATGTTCAGATGCACTTGTTCAAGATGTCACTCCTTTAAGGAGCTATCATGGGCGTTATAATTCCTATATAGAAAGTAACGACTTTCTCCAATGTGGCAAACTACAAAAAATTGAAAAGAGCAACCTGCTGCAATGGACAATAATTTGCTAGGAAGATTCGACTGTGAGTTTTGAAATAGATACCAATGGGATATTGGAGGTCTCGGCCAAAAACAGAGTAGCAGTTGAAAAGAGCATAATAATTGGAAAGGACAATTGTGGGCTAAGGATGAAATCAGTAGAATGAAGTGCTTTGTTTCCAATCAAATGTTAACTCTATTGGTTGACGGCATGCTTTGCATATCTGTTTTATCTTAAATGGACCTTATGAAATGAATCATTGGTTGATAAGAAAAATTTAGCAATGGAAATATTTGATAATTAGGCTCATAGAATGCAAGATGCAATAAGATATTCTGAAAGTAGAAACACACTGGAATAAGAAGCTAATATATTCTTATTAAAGGAATCATTGGTGGATTAGAAAAACTGGTAAATGGAAACAAGCTCATAGAATACAACTTGAAATACAACATTTTTTACATTGTTCCCTGTCCGTTTTCCTGAAAAAAAACATAAATAAAAGAACATACATAATCAATGGAAAAGAGAAAAAGAAATCCAACCACCTTTGAGCTGTCAGATTTGGCTCGCATTCTTTTACATTGATATAGTTATTTCTTCTTTCAGGCCATATGCATATCCCTAAGAATGACATACCTGAACCTCCCTGCACCATAACAGAACAATCGCATGCAAACAGTACATCATAAAAAATGTAATATCAAACCAATAAAACAACATTCCTAAATCCATTTTTAAATGTTATAAAGAACGACAATCCTAAATAGTGTTCAAACTTTTGTACTAATAAAATCCATACCAGGAAATGCAATGGTATACAAACTTCACAGTAAAGGGAGATGAACTGTATTATTACCCTGCCATGAGATGTGTCTCAATGAAAATCTCAGCAGTATGACTCTTGTGAGTGCCCACTAACACAGATTCTAAATCTTCATTTATAAAATATGTTTTGAACACATCCTTGAACATAACGATAATGAAAATTAGGACAAGAAAAAGTAAATATAGGAGGTGGTCTTATAGAAGCCATCTATTATTTGAAGGATTCCAATTGAATCTTGTTGATAAATTGTTAGGTGAATATGATTGTTTGATGCTTCTAGGAATAATATGATCAGACAAAAATTTATCTTCTTGTATTCAAGAATATCATAAAATTGGATATCAAAGATTGTTTCAAACAGCAAAGTCAAAGCACATGAAGGGCAGGCATGAACTGCTGGAAAAACCTCCTTTTAATTTTATTTTGCAGAAAGAGAAAAGGAGAAAACCAGCTATCTGCTCTCTTATCCACATTGCTAATATGGATGAAAATTGAGTTGGCAGGTTACTTTTAAGAAACATTGATTTTTGCTTCATTTCTGATTTATGCTTGTCTCACAAGTTGCAATATTCCATTTCTCATTCTTTGGAGTTCTCTACTGTTTACTTATCCTTGGAGTATGAGAACATTAGAATTTAAATGGATTGAGGCCAAATAGAAGCAGTTTCAAAGAATTGGAAAAATGAATTGAGGTTTTAGGTTTGTTAGAAGAATTATAAAAGGTATTTTAAAACAAAGAACATTGAAGAAGATGATCGAAAAAAAGTAATGTTTAAAGTAGTAAAAATCAAGTCAAATGTCCACATTTGGTGGGATAAGGTTAAACGTGGTCTGGAAGAAAATATGTTACCATCAGATTACCAACAAAAGTTGTCTAGATAGTTTAATAACTTGAGACAAAAGAAAATAACTTATCAGAATTTAACTTTAAACTGATTTGCAAGAAGATAGGTATCACAACGGTCTGAATTTTTCAATCCAAGATGAATTATATTCAGCAAAATATTCTTTAAACATGAGATATTAAGTAGGGGAAAGAGAGACCTAGTGATCAAATGTGTCAATGGTGCAATACTAGAAAATCGAGCAGGTATAGACTCCAATTGGTGATTTGGTTTTAGATCTTTGATGAATAGTTTCCAAAGTGGTCTATGTTAAATATTAAGTGATCTGATCATGATCATGAAGCCATG